>CM074187.1:52213936-52367563 GCA_037179385.1 Holothuria scabra
GTAGAAATGACAATTTGGGCCGTCATATTGCCTTTGTTACCCACGATTCCAAGTTTGTATTCTCTTTGGATGCGTTGCCAATGGAGAATGAGTTTTTAACGCATGCGATTAAGTACAGCTATAACGATAGTGCTTTCATTGAATGCAAAAACAAGGTAAAATATTTTGCTACCTTGATGTTTTTTCAAACTCATAATAAGCAACTATGGTAATGGCGTTGTGGCGTGGAATTGTGGGAGCAAATTACACAAACTTAGCTCATAACATAGTGCAATGCGACCCCTTTCGTGCAGTACAGTCATGCATGAGGCTTAGCTAAGAATCCGTACAAAAAATTTGCTGCTATAACTCTTACTGTTCTTTTAAATTAGAACATATCACAAAACCCCGTAATCAACTTGGAGTTTACGGAATTAAACAAAACGGATGTTTAACTGAAACAAACTAAACAGTGCTTCTACATTCTCCTATATCTTTTCAATATTATATTTTAACTTTTATCTCCCAAGCCGGATTTGTACTGAGTTTGCGCAGGGAGTTGTCAACTCCCTGGTTTGCGTGAATAAACCTGCTGGGCAGGAGCTTGGCTTCCTGTTTGTTAGTAACACCAGTGAAGATACAAGCTGGTTTTAAGGGAACCGAAATGACAGCTGCGCAGGGTACTATACGAAGAAAACTGTCGAAGGCAAATGCAAATTGATGATAGTGCACAATACACGCCCCATGAGATTTTGGGGATTTTGTATATACCAATCAATATCTGGCAAAGGTTTGTTTTAAGAGAATAGGCTGATTATTTGTAAAATCTTTAAAAGTGAGGTGTTCTTAGTTTAGGCAGCTATTGATTTTGTCGAACAATAACGATTGTTCAATATTTGTCTATTTAGATGTGATAAATATAAAACCCAGAGTGACAATTACAAAACCAATACTCTTCCTTTTCACCAAAGAACTATAGGTTCGTGTGTTGTGTGGATGTGTATGTGTTTGTCACATGTTGTTAATTTATATGTTCTTTGATGTGTTATTAATACTTATACATTTTTCAAATGTTTCTTAGCCTACTATTTTGTTTTCTTCATTATATATAAACTCAGTGCCTAGACACATGTTTTACTTCATTGTATAGTGAATAGCAACCTGGTAAAAAACGCCGTAAATGGGGTATGAAAAGTTAACTATTTTTGTTTATTAGCCAAACAACACATTGACATTTTGAAAATGTATTTTTGTTAACTTAATGTTCAAGACCAGAGTCGGTAAATAGTATACAGAAAAGATCAAACAGAAGCATTTGATCATGAAACTTTATCATCAATTCCATTCCATTTGAGTTACTGTTTACTATTTTTTATTATATGTGAAGAAGAATTGAACCACAGCAGACCCAAAAGGTATATCGTGCAGAGTTTAGACAGCACAACCTTACTCTACCCTCTTCACCTCAATATCTCTTTTACTGAGAGTGAAGAGTAGGCCTATCTTTAGGAGAAATGTCAAAGTTCATATATACTCAACTTTGCTTATGTGAGCAAGGGAAAGGGGATGTTCCCCAATATTTCGTATTACCCTAAACCCGCGTTGAATCTGTAAATAAATTAAGAGAAAATTTTTTAAAAGAAACAAAGATTCCGGCAGAAATGTGAACCCAAATTCAGTTAGTGCAATACGCCTATGTGTTTGTATCTCCTTATCAGACATCCAATACTTGAAACAATGCGTTGATGTCCTAGACAAACAAAAAAGTGAAATTTATGAGCAAAAAATGTCACACCAGAATCAAATCTGTAAACTAAGAGAGCCATCATTTTGCCAATAGATATAGAGACGTACACAGGAAGTGTGAGGTGGGGCAGTCAATTCCCCTGACTGACATGTGTAGGGTCAACAGGGGCACCGAAAAGTTTTCGTAATCGAAACTGTCTAAATGCAAAATGGTGTTTCGTATATGATGCACTTAGAATGTCAGGAATTACTGTTGTTTGGCAGGTACCAATTGAAAAAGAAGGCTATAGTTGCAATAGAAGATTGGCAATGTTTGAGCATTCCCTGTCCTGGGTGGAACTGTTTGCTGCTAAAGGGGGGGGGGTAGTTCAGATAATATGCTATTTTTGAATAAATTTTGAAGCATACTTAAAATAGGCAGGGCGCTCAATAGGCGCATTTCTTGTGCTGGGTCAGTTACCAATTGAAAAGGAAAAGTATTTAAAGAGTCGCAATAGAGGGTTGACCATGTTTGAGCATTCGCTGTCCTGAGTGGAACTGTTTGCTGTTTAAAGAAGGGAGGGGGGGTTGAGATAATATGCTGTTTGAAAAATTTTGAAGCACACTTCTTAATACGCAGGGTTGGCGCATTTCTTGTGCTGGGTCAGACTAATTCACACCACTTCCGAGTGATTTACTCACAACTTAACTTGCTCCTTTTCCCCTACTACTTTAGGGAGGTGGAGCCATGCGCCCCCTTTCCGCATGTAACTTAATATATGAGACTCTAATGTTAACCAATTGCATTTCAGATGGCTTTGAAGCAGAATTTGTTACATGGCATTAGCGGTTACAACCTCCAGTCGGACAGCAATACTCTTGAATGGATTTAAATCCAAATTACTGTAGCACGGTCAGGGCGGTCTACGCACCAGGCTTGGGTTCTTTGCTTTGAACGTCATCGCTTTTCCACTGGGCCATGTCACTCTCCCGCTATAGTATTCGTTAAAATGTTTCTGAATTTAGTGGGAGTCATATAGACCCTTAAAACGGTAAGGCTAGTTTTGAACTTCAGTACTTGCGAAACAAACAATAATACATTTTTATCGGTTTTTTCAAGCACTTTCCTGCAACAAATTACTCCTGGCGCAAAAAGAAGAAGACAATAAAAGAAATGTTCATACCACAATATCCTGGAATGGAGAACATTACTCTACGTGTGATTCACATTTTTCCTTTTTGACTTTCATTGGTTGCTTCAATTTTTTGAATGTATTGGTTCGGGATTGGTGTCTCTTCTTTACTACTGTAAATTTTGTTTAATCAATCGTAGCGTACCATCTCAATCGTTGCCTTTATGTGGACGTTTCATTCAGTACAAGTATAGCAGGCTTCAACACGCATCCCTATTTATTCTTTACAATGAAGTCTTTAAACTTATTTCAAATTTTTAGTCTTCTATTTTCATTTCATCGCATCGAAGGCGTCCGAGGCTCAACATCAGGTAAGAAAAAGTTTTCATCTTTTCGCGACACTTATCTGCATCAACAAATAGAAAATTTTGTACCTTAAATAGATAGTACATGTTTTAAAACAGAAGGGGAAGTATACAAAAGTTTTAACTCTTTCTGAAGAATTCCTAAAAAGGGAAATGAGCTGAGACTATATTTGTTTCTTTACGTTGGTATTTTGAAGAGTCATATTCAACCTTTTCAGTCACAGATTATTAATACTCTTCTGAAGAAAAAATCAAATGTCAATTATAATGATCTTTGACGGAGCTATTTGTTTTAAATTTAGGGAAAAACTACTTAAAATCGTGTAAGTAACAATTACAACGTTACTTCTATATAGTCATAAAGAGAACTTGATTAATTTTGAACTGATAATTTCGAAAAATTCATAACGAAAATTGTGAGTGTTTGATAATAAAAGATCGTCACAACAACCTTAATCTTAGACTGTCTTCATTACAATCAAAGTCAAGTTTTAAATCGGTAATAACTTTACCACTTACTGACGTTATTCTTAAATTGGACATAAATTCTTTGGAATTTTGAAACTATACATGCTGATTACTTTCTGAAAAACTGACTGTTTATATCGGAGCCGAAGAAAACTCAATTAATCTCATTTAAAATATTTTGCATTACATTAAAATATTTTGTATTTCATTGCTTGTTTAGATTAGGTTAACAAATTTTGAAAGAGTCATACACCAACAAGTGTAACGTTTTGTCCTTCATTATACAAAGGCAAAGGAGTTAAACATATTTTGTCTGGCGTTTTCAAACCGTGTTGACCTCAACTAAAAATCCGTGTACTGAAATTTCTGTTCTAATAAGTGAAAAGTTTACCCCAATGCCTGGTTCAAACAACAACCTATGAAGAATGAGTTTGCAGAATCAATTGTGAAATGGCATTAGGGCATAATCTAAAATCAATTTAAAGGTAGCTATCAACGGAAAGTTTCGTTGGTTTTAATTTGTCCATCTGCACCCTATAAGTACAAATAAATTTAAAGAACATTTAAGCGTTTAGTTATGTCCTATCGATAGTAACAGTTTTAAAGAGGCTCATTGAGTTGGTTCATAAAATTCCACAAATTTTTCCAAACCCGTTAAGTTTTCTTCTACAAACCAATGACAATTGGTCAATCTTAGACAATCTCCATATCCTACAAACAAATTAGTGTTTTATGTGTGGGTATTTAATGGTTCAATTCGGTTTTCAAAAATTCGTGACCAGACACTTTTTCAAATTGTGCACAAACCGTTACAAGTCAGGACATTACAAATTTTAAAATTTTAGCGTTTCCTGTAACTATTGGATATGAAACCTGACTTATTATGCTATCTATAAGAATTGTCACGTTGTAGTGACCCTTTATCACTCTCATTAAGTTATCGATATCCAACTCAATGAGCCCCTTTAATGATGCGACATGTATAACCTAAAATTTCGAGTGACCTTTCGAAAGCAAATAAGTGAAGGTTCACAAACAAGTTACTGACAGTTATTTATCTTCATCTCATTTATTAAAACCAACAAAAAAAATTAACAACGAGTGTTTAAAGAGGATCTTAAAATCTATAATAATATGACAAGGAATACAACAGGCAAAAAAGCGAGTAAAATTCTTGTAAGATTATAATATAAAGAAAAAAGGATTCAGTGAAGAGATGTAGAATGAAAATGATTAAAGGTTCTGAAGATAATGATAATAAAAACAAAGGGATACCAGCCACCAATAGTAAACATTAAATGGGAAGAATATTTTTGGCTACTAAAAACGAAATGAATAAATATTTTAGTAAAAGGTTTATTTAATCGTATCTACTAAAGAATAAAGATGGCTTGTTACCTGGTTACATGCAAGCAGGTTGAAGAATGCCTTGTAAAGTTGAAGAGCAGATTTTGCAAGATATTTGTGTTTATGAGATTTCTTCCAAATTTTGTCAAGAGACTGGTGAGAGGGACATACACAAGAACACTTTCATTAAACTAGCTATGTTTTGTTCGTCATTCCAACAAATTCACTTTTAGCAGCAACATGTACCATTTCTATAAGCAAACCTCCATCTGTATTTGACATGTATTTGCTGTGCATATTTGAAAGACGTAGTTGTCCTGTTTTATCGTTTGCATGAAATGAAATGATGCCAGAAAGATACAAAATTTTTGTGAAAAAAGGAGCACAACATAAGCAAAGAAAGATAGGATACAATTGGAAATTTCATTCAAAGTCTTTGATACATTACAATTTAACATAATACTTTCATGGATAGGCTATAACCCCCAGGTAAGTCCTCAACACTCTTTCAACCACTTTTTAGAAGATAGATTTTGAAAATTTATGAAGAATTATCACTGAACTTGACGATTGAATCGGATGGCCCATTTTGACAGGGTTTTCATTACAAGTAAATTTAGAAAAAGGAATACCAAAAGTTTCAGCAATAAAAGTTGTTCTTCCTCAAAGAGGTTCATAGTATCTACTATTTAGTTGCGTAATCTGGATTCTTTGAGCAGGGAGAACTGGTCACAAACGTTTCCTGGGAAAAAATTCTTTCTTAGGTGCATCATGGTGTATCATGACTTAAATTTACTTTGGGATAGCATATTTCTTCCGAATTACGGTACTTAATTTGAGCGATAAATTCTTTCTATTACATAGAGACACCATATTATTTACAGTCAATTCTTCAATTGATTTTCGAAATATGAACCCTTTGGGATTTGGCAAGATGTTGCAGTGAAGTCAAATTCATATTTTGGGACATAAACCTAACTGTTGGATTGAATTTTCATCAGTTTGTAAGAAAAGCAGTACCCATTGGATTACTAAGGGAGGACATGATGAAGGAGTGCCAAAAGGTGCCGCGTTGAAGATTTTGGAATTTAGATCGATCCTATAGGATGGGAGGGGATTCAGAAATGTGCCCTAGAAATTGTTTGTGTCCTCAGTTCCCCTCCTCAAAAACGTAACTCAACAATAAATACAATGAGTCTCTTTGAGATATACAGCAACTTTAAATTCTGAACTTTTTGATAGGGCTAGTCCTTTCTCTAATTTTACTTGTTATGACCAGCCTGTCAAAAACATTCCATCCAATTTAATCTAAAAAATGATTCGCCAAGACCGTTTTGAAAACACGTTAGAACAGAGTTACAGATTTTCAAGTATGTTTGGAGTAAAATATATTCCTTAAAATATATTGACATGGTGCGTGGTGCTGAGCATAAGCAATGCAGAAGGGAAAACAAGCCAGTGAGCAACAACTAGAGAAAAGGATGTGACCAGCCTGACTTTTTCCAATTGGTAAAAAAATGTTCCGTAAAACCTCGTGTAACTAACTACAACATGCGAACTTCTATTTTGAAAGTAGAATGAAGGGACAATCAAGAGTTTGTCTAACTACCTATATATTTGCAGATTTTCCTTTCAAACTTATTGCAAAACAATACATCCCGCCTTTACAAGGTGACCAATCATCGTTAATTTTCTTCCATACATCCATGGTATGCTGCTTCCAAGCTCCGATAGAAAATTATCTTCAGTCCTCAAACTTGCAAATTTGAGTCTTTAGAGCTTTTAAAGAACTCTCCCTTAATATTAATGATAGGCTTGTACTGTAGAAAAATCCAGCCAATGTATACTATTCATCAAGGAATTTCTTGACTGGTTGTTGACGTTGTGTTATATCGGTTGTATTCTTTGTTAGGATTTAGGATTAGCATTGGGATTATCGTTGAGGTAATCGTGAGCCTGTTAGAAAATTTATTCTCAAATAATGCTCAAAGTGTCCTTCTCTATTTGAGCTTGTACCGTTTTGAACCCGTATTCAACCGTCCACTTTTTATCTAGTTACACTGTATAACACATTCGTGTTGGTGTATAATTGTTATATTTTATCAAACTAACTCTTTAGATTGTACTTTATGCCCCATTCGTTCGATAAATTAAAAGATATTGATAAGCCTAGTCAAAAGGCGCAATGGGTTACAAGTGTAACGGGTTTTAAAGAATAATTCTGATCGCATTTGATGGCATTTGCCATTTGCGACGATCATGTTGAAGACAATGTGACGACAAATTGTTTACTTTACCTGTGATGGGCAAGTGCCCGGCTCGTAGTAGCCTGCGGATGGGACGAAGCTGTTTCGTTCAGCTCATTGCTATGAACAACCACACCTAGCGGGTGGCAGCCACCAGAGGCGCTACGCAGGCTAGGCCCGTAGTCGAGGTGAAAAGTGGCGTCATACAGAGGTTGAAGTCTGCTATTGACTTAATACAATTTTACACCCAGGAAAAAATTCTCACCCACACCTTGTCCCTTGTCTGTCTACGGGCCCTCACGAGTCCAATTTCACGTAAAAACGGAGTATCGATTAATACTTGTCCACTCAGTGTACCGTACTTAAGGAACGCAGAAAGAGATAGGGTGTGGTAAGCAGACGGGGTCACTCGGTGAGTCCGTGGAGTAGGAGGAGCTCTACATGTGGGTTGATTTCGTACTTAAAGACACTGAACGTTGCAAACAATTGTGGTGGTTGCCGATCATTCACTTTACATACCCGGTCACACAAAGCACACGCGTATTGTTTACTCCTCTTTAAGAAATTTGAAACAAAATCTTTTTTGATTTGCATGCATGTGTCTTTGATATCAGATAGATTTATCTCCCCCCTCTACTTCACCCTATTCAACACTCAAGGTTCATACTACTTCTTCTATCAACAACCCGGGTACCCACGTGACTGTCAAGAGGTTTATCAACAATGTTCAACAAATAATGAAAGTGGTGTGTACCATATAAAACCAGATGGGATCGAAAGGGCTTTTGAAGTCTACTGCGATAACCAGCTAGACGGTGGAGGATGGACGGTAAGTCAGTTACATTTGGGTTAATCAGCTACTAGGCCTAAGCATAAAAATACTCCCGTTGGAACAAATTCATGGACCATGTACCCAGATGACACCAATGTTCGGCCAAAATTGATACATGGTTGGTGGTCGTTGGCATCTGTAGCGATTGGTTGTTGGTATAGGTCAACACTGGGCCAATGTAAGGTTTCAAACCGTTGGTAGTACGGCATAAGCCCAATCAAACGTCGTTCTAACAAATGCCACTGAACGGGTGAATTCAAGGTGAAATGCAAGGTGGGGAGCATGGTGGTACCATAAGTCGGTCACTTTCGTGCTACGGGGTGGGGTAAGAGGGAGAGTTGACCCCCAGATTTTTTCCTTGCCCCTCTTGCCCCCATTTAGATCAGTAGGGAGTTGGGTTAACCGAAAAAATAAATATAAATACACTTCTTCAAAGACTTAATTTTCTATCCAAAGCCCCTGGACCCCACCCACAGGAGAGGACGGGCGCTGTGAGCTCGGTGTCTTGCTGCGCCCGAAAATGTTTGCCCTCCCAGTATTAACCTTTGCTCTTAGTTTGCCTTCCAATTTTGACATCCTTGCCCCATCACTGGTCACTTTAATGTTAAGTGCCGTATATGTCGGTTAGGTGATGCAGGCTTACATCTGATAGGCTATGCATGACTCGAACACTTGTAATAAGGCAGGGAGGAGGTGTTCAAGAGGAATCTCAATAAATTGTAAGGTAAAAACAATCAAAATTATATAACGTATGTCCCAGGACTTTCTCAACTATTGCGGTAAACATTTTTGTAAGACTCTTGTAAGACTCACATGTAACACTCACTGTTTTTAAAAAAGAGCGCTATCGCGATCGGAAATCTTGCTATCTCTCTGGCTTAAACCTAGCAGCGTCTGATACTTCACAAGTCACCTATCTCAACATACATATAGCTATGTTCCATATAATTATGTAAACATACAGTTGAATACCTGGCAGTTGACCTATGTCTTCGCTAGTTCAAATTAGCTACTTGGAATTGTGGCCTACGTTCACCCTGTATATTTTTATACCAATCTATATAAAATACGAAAATGTCTGTTATGTTGTTTCAAAACAAACAGAGGCTAAACGAGGATGCATTGAAAGTGTAGCCAAATTTGGGAACAGTACCGTGGTTGTATTTTTGTATATGCTTTAATTGCCTTGTAATTGTACAGACTGAAATTCTAACGGGTGAGTAGAAATTTTTTCATCACGCTTTTCAAACCCAGCATAAACAAGTTCACACTACAAGGCATTTCTGCGTTGATGTGTATTGCTCTGGAGTAGCTTTCCCCGTCTAATGACAATGCACTTATTCAAGAGTGCATTATATGAATAAAACATTAGTCCCACTTTACCTTATTAGCCGAGATATGATTTTCACTATTTTTTCGATTTTTTCCAGGTGGTCCAGCGGAGGGATGAGAACAATACCTCTGAATTTGGGCGAAATTTCTCAGATTACCGCGAGGATTCGGATTTCTCAGAGGTGAATTTTGGCTCGGCAACGAAAGGTTATCTCATTTGACAAATCAGAAGCGATATCAACTACATATCGACATGACGAATTCTGCTGGGACGTCTTTCTACGTGACGTACGATTCATTTCGTATAAGTGACGGATGGAGTGACTACAAGTTAAGCAGTGTCGGACAATATGGTGGAACTGCAGGTACAATTACGGTAACTTCAATATACGCAAAATATGTAGGAAATCAGTATGTTATTGTAGCCTTTGGATCTTTCACTTTGATTGACGGTAAAAATAATTCTATTTATGTATTTTTCGATTTGTTACACTTCCAAAGTCTAAACGTTCGCAGTACTTTATGCAGAAAATATTTACAGAGAAGCTTTAAGATAGGTATACCATAAAATAAAACAAAATGTTAAGAATTTCAAAAAATGTACACTATAGGGAGGACAAATTTA
This sequence comes from Holothuria scabra, assembly GCA_037179385.1. Taxonomy (NCBI): domain Eukaryota; kingdom Metazoa; phylum Echinodermata; class Holothuroidea; order Aspidochirotida; family Holothuriidae; genus Holothuria; species Holothuria scabra. Next base: position 52,223,989 of record CM074187.1, read on the forward strand.
AAATTCTGTCGTCAAACTTGCGTGTTGTTCGCTTTTTGTGTTGCAAAATATCCACTTAGTTCCAAAATAATGGACTGCTCAGCAATTCTGCAGTAACTTAAATCACATTGCAGGATTTGCTTTCTCTCGAAGAATGAAATGTTAAAGTGACTATTTATTTTGTGATTTATTTTTTTACTTTCTAGGTAATAAGTAAGCTCAAAGGTAGATAACCTAAAGGATACGTAAGTCACAAAACCGAGCTTTTGGCCCGTGTTAGTTTTTAATGTATCAATTTAGGACAACTAGGATCAAGAGTGCATCAAATGCAATTTCATGTTTCAAACAATCCCTTTCTTCAATTATTTGAATGAATTACTTGGAGATTCGCTGCAGCTGCAGGAAGTTTATTATGTAATTTTGGTGAAATGTATCTAATATATTCGTTTTTTACAGATTCTTTCATTAAGCAATGTCCGACAAATACCATATTTGGCCCTTGTGCCTGTCAAGGAACTTGTGCTGATCCAAACGGCTGTCATAAAATTTGTACTACAGAGGAAACCTGTACCTGCCCCTCAGGCTTCTTGCTTTCAGGTAGTGACTGTGTACCTCAAGAACAATGTAGCTGTTATGATTCAACATTCGGTGTCATCCCCGTAAGTTAATCTTATAGCAACTAAGTTTTCTTTCTTCATCAGGCAGTCAGGACTTCAGATGGTAAGAAAATTTACTACAATTAGGCAATTAAAAATAGTGAAATTGGGAACATTTCCAATAACTGCTAATGGGTTAACCTGCACTTTTAAAAATTTCTGCAGATTTACAGAATAAAATATAAAGAAATATATAAGGAAAACAGAAAAAGCGCTGTCAATTTGTTTCAAAAAATTGACAGCACTTTTTCCATATCCGCTTTGTTTTTCTTCATTTTTTGTTCTGTAAACTTACAACATGTCTGTGACATTTTTTACAGTGTGGAGGGGGGGTGCAAATGTAAAGGTACCATCCCCTGCGTAAACCCATAATTACTGCCCTACGGGATTTGGGGTGGTCACCCGGGATGTCAGAAACAGGATTAATCTGGCACATATTTTGTCTCAGTCGAGGGGAATTTCGTCTGTATACTCTCTTTGTTATGCTCGGGATGAAGTATGGAGTGGGACAAAAGTCACCACCATCCACGAGAAAACAGTTCAGCATAGGGTACTCCCAAAATGGCCTATTGTTAGGCAAATATTATCCACTTTCGTTCTTTCTAACAACATGTATGCTCCGTGTATGTTTTTCAAAATAAGTTTCACAGAGTGGACTGAAAAACCAAAAAAAAAAAAAAAAAAGAAAAAGCCATGCAAAATTGTTAAAATTATAGGTTTTCATTCTGAGCTGGATTTGGAAGTAAAAAATTCGGAACAATTGTACTATAAAAATAAATGAAAACGAACAAACGTCTAACTGTAATGTTCAGTTTTGGAATTGGGCAACGATATAACAAAAGCTGACTATTAAAGAAGTGCCTTTCGTTTGCCCTAATCAGTTAACATTTTGAAAGGCCTTGTAAAAACAAACAGTCAAAAATGTTTTCGCTGTGTTTATATGGCTTCAGCGGATCAGTCAGAACTACATTAGACTTCGTCGGGTGGCGGGTTATCAGTGCTTAATCGCAGGTCAACTTGAAAGAAAGCTGTTATACCAGGAAAGATTTCCATATACCTTGATTACCAAAAACACTAGCCCACGGAGCGGACGAAATTTTTCGTTCATCTCATCGCAACGAAACACAAAATCTGAGGGCGGCAGCCACAGAGGCGCTACGCAGGCAACCACAGGCGTGTGCTGGTTGTGTGACAGTGTGAATCGTACCGTCAACACCACAGATAATTTTGTCAAATCCGGGGAGTCGTGTCTGACAGATTCTCGACTGCTTCCTGCGTTTCAGAAAAGAACCACTGGACCGGGACTAAGTATGGTACCGCGGGAGGGGGGATGAGGGGACTGAGATGACTTCGATGGAGCAAAACACGCTATTGTTCGTGGACCGATATGTGTAAGTGTACAAAGACAACGACAACTTGAAAATTTCCCCGGGGGGGAGAGTATATGTGAGTCCTGGTTTGTGTGTAGATATTTTTATCACGTGACATTATTATGTCAGTTTGTTTCTGAACTCTGGATTGAATGCATGGTTGCTAATTGGTGTATTTCCGTATTCATGGTTAAAAAAGCTTGTTTTTGTTTCAAAATGAGACTTTTCAGTTACATTTTTGCTATGGTATGAGTCAAGTTGTGTTCAGAAACAGAAAGACTTAACTCTAACCCATTTTATGATTTCACAGAATAATGAAGATTACTTCAGTTCAGACTGTTCTGTACATTGCCTTTGTGACGGAGGAACTCTCACATGTGACAGAAATCTGCAGTGTGACACTAATGCGGCGTGTGAAGAAAGGGACAACGTACGAAAGTGTTACTGTAATGAAGGCTACACCGGTGACGGACAGAGTTGTACCCGAACAGGGCCACCTACTGACTGCTTGGCAGTTTTTACTTCAGGTTTGCCTGATGGAGTCTACACCATACAACCAACAGGCTGGACAGAAGCACCCTTTGAAGTCTATTGTAACATGTCACATGGCGGTGGATGGACGGTGAGTGATATGCAATTTCTTTTTCGTGTATCCATTGATAAGTCGTTATCATTCTTATTAAGATCTGTTTGTCTTTTGACGTAGGACCATTCTGGGACATAGCTCTATACAAGTCTGCAAAATTTATCTGTTCCAAAGGATCAGTAACATACTAGTGTTTAAGTCGATTTTGTGAAGCAGAATTAATTACTCAAGGAATCGATTAGCAAAAATCTGTTTAAACGCTTTTAGTTAAAGTTATTAAGTTACTAAAGCCTTTTTTAAGTTACTTATTCCCTTCATATTTATATTTTTTGTTGAAGTTAGTGTGTTTTGTTTTATCGGTCTCTTTCCGGTTCCTGGTCAAGATGTATTATGTAAAATACAACAGTCACCATGTGACTACTTGTTACGCGTACAACACGAAAACAGTGGGGGTAGAAACATGGGAAATGACCACAGAACTGTTTAATATCATAGTAAGCTGTACACATCCTTTCGTGAATTAATTTACAGGTTCTGCAGCAATATTTAGAGGGCTCCTTCGCTCCAAACCTGTTTGTATTGTTCTATCGATCTTGTCCGCAATGATAGCTTACTTAACTATAGACCCTCTTCTTTGGGTCGTTTTGTCGTACTATAAAACCAGCCGTCAATGAAACTCTCTTCACTTGTTTCTGACTGCGTCAAGAAGAAAACAGTTGTATTTCGTAACATCTGAGTTTTTCAACTTCACATTATACCACAGGTTGTCCAGCGACGAGTGGATGGATCGGTGGGCTTTAACCGAAACTGGGCCCAATACAAAACAGGATTTGGTTCAGCTGGACAAAATGCAAATGTTTGGCTTGAAATGAAAAACTCTACTATATGACAAATCAGAGAAACTACAAGTTACGCATTGACGTGTCCCAGCTATATGCAGATGTAAACTGGCACATGAACTATGACAGTTTCCGGGTTGATAACGAGGGCAACAAATATCGACTCCGACTTGGTACATATACGGGAAATGCAGGTTTGTATTTCAAACTGTACATTCGCATTTCAAGGATCTTGCCTTCCTCTAGCGCTCACAAATTGTTGAAATATTACTTCCAAACTACTTGATTTCAAGTAGAGCATCGAACTTGCAGCCGGGAGAGTTTAAAAACGGAACCTACTTCCATTGTGGTTGGTGCTCAGCATAAGCAATGGAGTAAGAAAACAAGCCAGTGAGCCACAATTGGAGAGAAGGCCGTGGCCGGCTCGACTTGAACAAGTTAGTTGGAAACATGACCGTAAAACTCCATCTAGCCTAACTTAACTTTGATTTCAAAAAGATGCACACATGTAGGGTGCACTGTTCGTGTATTCGTAAAAAGACATGGTTCCTCATAACATACACATATATATATATATAAATATATATATATTTATATATATATATATATATATATATATATATATATATATATATATATATATATATATATATATATATATATGTGTGTGTGTGTGTGTGTGTGTGTGTAAACATGACGGAGAAACTGTAAAGCAACGGTGCTACAGAATCGAAAGGCTGGATCTCCGAGGAGATACAAATAGCGGAAGAGCTCGAATTCAGATAAATTAAACATATAAATTATATAAACATATAAATTAACATATATATATATATATATATATTTACCTGGATCCTACCATTGGTCGACATTCCTTCGTCTAAAAATGTACATTAGGTCGACAATTACGATAGGTCAACATTTTCGTGTCGACCTAATGTTTGGTTCACGATTTCAACCCCTTCTGCATACATTCTTAATAAAATAAGTGCATGTATAATACCTTCATGGCGCCCTCTTTATTGTGTCTGTATATAGACGTAATAAACACAATGTATAGTATGTAGATTTGCACGTGAAAAAGGGGTGTTATATCTTGCGTTGTCTAAAAATGTACATTAAGTTAACACGTAAATATTGCAAAATACCTTTAATACTTTGTTTATTTTATTATAACTTGTGCGTACGTCATACATAATAAATATACCATACATATTATTGTTGGCGCTGTTGAAGTTTATGGTGGTATTTTATTTGAATTTTTTAGTGTCTGTATGTGCAGATACATTCAAATATGTGAAATATGTATATGTCGACTTAAGGTCGATGTCGACCTAAGGTAGGATCCAGCGTTATATATATATATATCAATATATTTTTATATATATATATATAAGTGCCGAATTGTTTCAAGCATAATCTTGTCACCTCATGGGTTTATATATATATATAAATATATATATATATATATATATATATATATATATATATATATATATATATATATATATATTATATGTCTTATATGTTTGCACCGATTAGCCCGGAGACTTTCAATCACCCGGTCTCCGGGCTAATCGGTGCAAACAGAGTCGAAAAAGGACGAGGCGTTCACTGCTCTGTATAGCGCCCCCTCAGTGAGAGATTGTCATCTTTCTGTGATGAGAGCAGCCAAGACCGGCTTCATAGCCTAATTGGTTAAGGCACCTGCACGTAAAGCAGGAGGTCTGGGTTCGAGTCCCAGTGAAGGTGGTCAATTTTTCGCTGAGGTTGATTTCATTTATACCTTTCACTATATATATATATATATTGTTATATTATTGTTTTTTATATTTTTTTCCTTCCATCCTTTACTCAGTGTCATAAACAAAAGCAATACATACAATCAAAGAGAAACAAATATCCTGAGCATCAACCATTTAAGTTACTATATACACAGAAATTAACAATTTCAAAAAAAATAGCATTATTGAAGTAATTGATAGTAATTGTTTTTATATTGTCAATTGTAGAAATGAAACAGAATCATATAAAATATTGCACTTTAAGTGGCTAAAAATATCGACACACCTTTTTCAATCAAAAGTAGTTAAATATTTTCTACTTGTTCACTGCAATTGAAAATCATTCTTATCGATTTATTATGAAGGTCTTCATTTTACGATGACAATATTCTTTGATGTTTAAAAAAAAAAAACAAAAAACCTTACTCAGATCAAATTTTTTTGTTTGTTGGGGGAAATCACGTGATTACTAAAGGATAATGTTGTTCGAATAAGTATATTATATCTGAATGAATATCAATCAAGAAGATTACTTTTAATTTTAATTAAACCAAATTGTCAAGGAATTTGTCCTTTGAATTATCTGCGACTTACTTTTAAAACTGCCAACACATTATTAAGACGGGACATCAATACGTTCGCATTGTAAGTGGGCATACAGTGATTGGTCTTCCCGGGCACCTTTTCAATAATTTTACACTATAAAGAAACATTATGTCCTAGTCAAATACTGATACAGGTTAATATGTACATCAAAGAACGAGCATTAAAGCACTTGCAATTCTTTTTTTTGTAAAGGTCTGTCTTTATGTCAAAAGTCAAGAAATCTCGATCAGTTTAGTTAAAGAAGTTGTGTGGTCTGTGAACCAACAGTTGTTAATATCATTCCAGGTATACTGTTTTACCTAGAAAAACCCACCAAAACTGTTCGAATGCCTAGTCGTGGGGTGAAGGTAATGTTATTTTCTTGCATAAATCAAACCAATGCATGTAAATGTAGCCAATATAACAAAGACCGTACAAATGTGGTTTTATTTACATCGCTTTCATATTTGGCAGGACGCGACTTCATGACTAATCAACGAGGCCGAGCCTTTTCAACTCCTGACCGGGACAACGATGCTCATTCTTATTATCACTGCGCCGATTATTTTGATGCCGGCTGGTGGTTCGGTTATTGCTTCACAGCTAACCTGAACGGCGTGTACCCCCATGGCATTAGGTTCTATTGTGATCCTTATTATTATTATTCCTGTACCTACCGTCTTCGATATTCGGAAATGAAAATAAGACCAGTCTAAAAAGAGAGTCATCTGTTTAGAAATTAAAGCAAATTTTCATTGTGAATTTGTGAAATATTCTAGAACTGCGTGGTTGAAGTCAACACGTTTTCATGTGAAGCAATTTATATGATCAAAACTTTATAGCAATGGGAAAATATGAAAATTTGCAATTGTTTACCTACCAGTTTTAAATGACTTTTTTGCATTGCACATTGAGCTCACGTCTAAATTTAAGAGTGATGGTTTCGCGAAGATGTTTTAACCACCTGTGACATGGTGAAGATTAAGGCACATGCTGGAGGTGGGAGCGTGCGAAGGAGCATATTTGTGTATATTAAATAGATCTTGTTGTCAGTTTTTTTCTAATAAACGCAAATATAGCATCAACTGGGTACACACAACCTTGGACATGGAGAGGGAGAGCGGAGGGGGGGGTCGAGCCTGATCTGTGTGGTTATCACTTGTTCTGTATCGTAGGCAGGACAACCGGGTTTGGTGGGACACACCAATGAAGGAGGGTTGATTTCCGCGGGAGGGGTTCCTTGACTGGGATGTTACACTATGTTGGGAGCAAACGTACCAATGTTGCAAAACGTTTACGACGTTCTTTTTGAAAGGTGTCTTCGTCTTCGTACCCTACGCGCTAACTGATGATCGCTTGGAGTTTTAACAGTTTTAAGTTTAATCTTCATTACTGATAAAGCCGTCGAAATTCCATAACAGAATAACATGCAAACGAACTTGAAATGAACCAAATATTTCCCTGAGTGGCATGCAAATATTGACGAACTTATGAATCAAACCAGAATCTGTGATGTTCGTGCTTCTTTATAGCTGTTTGGGTGAAAGTTTAAGACCACCGTCCTGAAAAGTATTTAATTAAGTTGGTATTTTTAAATAAAACAGTTTACAAACATTTAACACTATTTACAGAGAGAACAAATGAGGATTTCGAGGATGGGGTGGGTAAGAATGCTTTCTCCCACCATATTTTAACTGGATGTTTTTACTTCACATGCCTATGTGATGTTGGGTTTGGTGGAGGTCAAGCGTCATTCGAGGTCACAAGAGCTAAAATGGTTAAATGAGATATGTCGAGATAGAAAGCTGTGATACTGTCAAATTCAAAGCACAGATACATTGAAATATGGGGACGGGTCGGGCCAATTTTTGCAAATATTGACGTTATCTTTTTATTACTTATTTATTTGCCCCGTTTTAACATAATTGTGTCTAGAGGGCAATGGGGTATTCCCGGTTAGACACCTTACATACTTTAAGTACCGCAGAATACTTGAGCATTTTAAAAGCAAGAAACATTACAAAATATGAATAACATGCACAAAAAAGAAAGGGAAAAAACAGTGAAGTTGACGTTATCTTTTAACACAACAGCAAAAGGCCATATTCTGGCATTCTGACAACATTAAATTGTTCCTATACGAAACAGTTATTTACCGCACACATTCCGTTATAGTAAGAGAACCATAATTTGGTTAACTCAGACCAACAGCATCAGTGGCGGCACCTGGATTTAAGAGTTATAGGGCACATGGAGGCCACGAGGAATGATTGGGGCGAACAATTTCTCTCAAAAGGGTGAGTCAATGCCGCTGGGGTCCAGGGAATACCTTAGGGTCCCTTAACGTTCACAGAAGTAACAAGGAGAGGAAAAATTGGTTCACGCGGTAATTACTGCTTATTGTCACATATGGGAATCACGAGCTGTTATAGCGTAGTGGTCACAGAATCTGCCCGGAAAGCGGAGGATGGTAGGTTCGGTCCCCCGTCCGGCTCAATTTTTCTCTCTTGTATTTCCTTTAGAAACCGTTCCTTCTGTGATAAGGGTTTATACTCTACCTTGAATCGGTTTAAAATTCATGATCGAATGCACTACTACAACACTTTCGACCTACAAATTCTAACTTCGATCTACCAACGTCGACTCTATATATATATAAATATATATATATATATATATATATATACACACACACATACATATATATATATTATATATATATATAAATATAAATATATGTAACGTACAAAAAGAAAAGCATCATTCCTATACAAAAATATAGGCACAAAGGAAAAAGACGGAAATTCCAGTTAAAATAATAATAAAATAAATAAAAATTGGCGGCCAAAATATATTTTTCTAACTGGTATTTCCGTCTTTTCTTTTGTGCCTATATATATATATATATTTTATTTATATATATATATATTCCTTCAGTTTTTATATATATATATATATATATATATGTATGTATATTTGTATAATATATATCTTTATATATATACTTATATATATATATATATATATATATATATATATATATATATATATATAAATTGAACAGGCACGAACGGTGTACAGCGAGCCAAGATACATCACCTATTAGAATAATTACACAGTAGATGTTTGTTCCTGTGTCTACAAGAGCTTATCAGTTCGTTTTTTTATTAAGAGTTGCTAAGGAAGGTTTGAGTATAATGAAGAACTTTTCTTCAAGACAGAGATTACAAGTTTTAGATGATGTGGAGTATGCTCGAGCTTTGTTCATGAGTTTTCATTTAACGGAGTGTTCTACATTTGTATCCTTTAGTTACCAGATGTATTCACTGAGTGCAGTTGCGTTTCTTTTGTCTTTGTGTTTAAAGCTAGACTTTTGGTCGGTGTATCTTGTTTTGAATGTGTTCTCTGTTAGAACAATGTATGTTTCTTCGTTGTGGTTGTCGTGGCGTGTTACAGTTGCTTGGTACACAATGTTGTTCCTGAGGCAGTTGCCTTCCAATGGGCACTCACTTTGCTTTCTGCTTCGCGTTGCTGGTTGTACTTCCTGTTTCGCCAGTATGTATTTGTTGTGCGCTGATATAATTTGGTCTATGTTTGCCATGCAGCTGTAACTCAGTTTCACTGTGTTTCTGTTGAGTAAAGTATGTAGTTTGTGCCCAGGTGGGAAGCAGCTGTCCAAGAGGTTAAAGAATTTCTTGCCAATGTTGGTTGTGACACTGTCACTAAACGGGAGGTTGAACTAGGTTATGTTCCTATTTCGTCTTCGTTTCAGGGCTCCCTTGGAATGACTGGTGCTAGGGGTTGGGTCTCGTACTTTAGGTTGTACCCATAGCCACTTCTTTGTAATGCTTCTTGTTGTACGGGCGATGATGTGTTGAATGTTTTCGTCGGAAGAAATGTTGGATAGTCTCCTGTTGATGCTTTCTGGAATGTTCTTTATGATAAGTGGGGGGTGGTTGCTCTGTTTGTGCACATAGAGAGGGGTGTCCACAAGTCTAGCTTTAAACACAAAGACAAAAGAAACGCAACTGCACTCAGTGAATACATCTGGTAACTAAAGGATACAAATGTAGAACACTCCGTTAAATGAAAAATCATGAACAAAGCTCGAGCATACTCCACATCATCTAAAACTTGTAATCTCTGTCTGGAAGAAAAGTTCTTCATTATACTCAAACCTTCCTTAGCAACTCTTGATAAAAGAAACGAACTGATAAGCTCTTGTAGACACAGGAACAAACATCTACTGTGTAATTATTCTAATAGGTAATGTATCTTGGCTCGCTGTACACCGTTCGTGCCTGTTCACAACGAAGACGGAACGAACACGTGCTTAAAATCGGACACGTTCAAAAGCAGCGAACACATACGTATTTAACGTTATTGACATCATTCTACTTCAGGCTTCTGAGGAATGAGGACCTACATAATTGGCCCTTAAGAAACAGTTCTGTAAAGCTATGTCGTAAGAACTTATTGAAACCTTTTCAATATTACAGCTCCCTTCACAGGGTTGAGCACTTTACCATTGCCTGGTTGACATTATTAATTAATTTTTACTATTACGGTTATATATATACATATATATATATATATATATATATATATATATATATATATATATATATATATATATATATATATATATATATATATATATATATATATATATATATATATATATATATATATATATATATATATATATATATATATATATATATATATATATATATATATATATATATATATATATATTTACTACGTAGAATCATATTTAACTGTAGTGTGATGTAGGACACTTGGGTGTATCAAACACAAGTGTCCAAATACGACATATACCAAATAGATAAGCACTTAAAGCAGATTAATACCCATTCTCCTTCTACCGATTCTCTCTCCTGCTGTCGTTTAAGCGCATATCGCACCCTACCACAACATATACAGACGAATTCGGGAACTTGAGATTGAAAGTACATTAAGTCAGTCACTGTTGTGATCTTACTGATACGATTTTTAAGCGAAGTTTTTGGTCGCAATGTTTCTTTGTATGATAAACGAAACATACACCTATCAATACGACTGAAAATATGCCGAAAACATGAAAAAGAGATGTTAATGATTTAAAAATTGAAAGCTATCAGATCACCATAAAAATATCCGATAGAAGTGTCTCAGTAGTATGAGGTGCTACAACCAATATCTTACTTTTATTTTTACATTAGTTGCAACTGTCCGAGTTGCAAACTTAATTTTTTAGAAATGTATTCTTAACAAGTACGTTGTTATCTAATTTATATGCACAAGTATGACGAACATGTATTCATCATACAAGCCTGAGACATGCCATTTCCGGCTGTCTTAGGGCTCGCGATTTTTCAAAATTTTCTGTACGCTCCGCGCCAATTGAAGCTATATTGAGCAAAACTTCATATTCCAGGCAGGAAACCATTGGCCTACTCATATGCCCTCATACATATCATCAGATACCTTTCAACCATGTCAGTTGAGTAGTCTGTGCAGATGGATTCTTTAGTTATTGAAGTGCCAAAATATTATCAATGTTCAATGTTGCAGAGCAGTCCCGTTGCTACAGGAGGCAGGGGCGATTGCCCCCTGACTCGAAAAAGTGAAAAGTTCGGAAATTTGACACTAGTCAAATACAGTGCAGTTTTCCCAACTTTTACTTCAAAACTTACGCATTCTTCCTAATAAACGCTCCATATTTGTAATTATTAGTTTTAAAATAGGCGAAATTTCCCGTTCGCGCGCTTCTCGCGCCCTAAATTGCAACCCTTAAAGGGCCAAGCCCCTCACCCCAAACTACAATTTTGGTACGGTGGTACCGAAATTCTCAACTGGCTCAGCTCTTTGATTGACAGCTTTTTCAAACAATACAGAGTACCAAAGCTTATATTACACAGCATGTACGGTACTGAGAGTGTTTTGATTATATAAATCGAGTTTTTCTTTACTCACCTTGAAGCAATAAACTGAGATTGTATCTGGATGAGCATGAATTTTAGACAGTTGTGGGAGGGGCTTAAGTAAGAAGGTTAGGAGAATTGGCACTGTTTGGGATGGGAGAACTGGGCCTTAAATGCAGTAAATGGTCGCTCATAAAGCAGTCAGTGGTAAACTTTTCCAAGCAGCTACAGTGCCGTTTCCCCTCAAATTTTCTACAATATAGGATTTTAATTTTTAAATATTTTGTCTAAAAAAGGCAACAGAGTTTCGGGAGCTTTTTTAATGTCGCTGAGAAGCCTCAGTCCATACTCCTTGGATAACATTATGTAACAACGACGATCTTCAGTCGACATGCTATCTCAGATATATGTTAATAGGAAACGTAGATTCTTCGACAGAAGCCCAAATATTCAAATTTCCTTACAGGAAACCCTGACTCTAAACTATTTTCTGCAATACAGTCTCCATATTTACAAATGTGTAAAAGGACCCAAATTTTCGGCTAGCTCCGTGCGCCGCAAATTACGTTCCTAATACCGTAGTGTTCACACTTAAAAAAAATCATTTCTGTTTATTTAGGAAGAAATTGTTTTCGCTCGTAGAAAAAAGGAAAAAATTAGCATCAGAGATGTACCTTTTGGTCAATGGGGTAGGGTGAGGTGTTTCACGTAGAGAGAGAACTAAATTTCATGGTTGCTGCCCTCTATTGGCCGAATGTTGTCTAAAGCCTTCAGCGAGTGCGAATGGCTCGTAAACCTCCCCAATTGATAGGTAAAGTAGCTTTACGGTAATCCCCCATGGCTTGTTGCAAGCAGGAGGGTCCCGCCAAAACAGTTAGTTGCCTAACATCTAGCAACGGGAATTGACTGGATTCAAGGAGTCGATATAGTGTTGTCAACGGAGGCAAAATACTAAATTTTGGCATCATTGAGGGTGTTAAGTCAAATGTTGGGGCCAAAATTCTTTTTTTTGCATTTATTTCTAGCCGTGCAATAAATTTCCATCGAATAAACATAACAAGACTCCCGATCGAAGATGACTTTTAGAGGAAGATAAAAATAAACCCAGTCCATTTAGATGTATATTTGTTTCATCGATTGATGCTTCTTTGAAAGTAAGCGAACACTGTGCAGATAAGCAATTACTTATAAGTTTTTCTTTACGTTGATAATTCCATTCAGACGAAGGAAGGTTGTGTGCGGTAAATATGACATATCATAAGAAGTTTGAAAGAGGGACTATCCTCATATCCAAAATACAAACAGTTTTACCGAACAGGAGACGAGTTTAAGCCATGTTTGATCTTTTACCACAATTGAACGTCTCATCCACTCGCAAAGGGCCATTTGTCCGATTGGTCGCTACCAGTATAACTAATTTATGACGTTTACCAAGATGGCCGCCAAGCTATACCATCAATCATTTGGGTAATTTGATCATAAATATCGCTAACAATTCAGAAATATGCAAAGATGAATGGAAAAAAGTTCATTCTGTTTGTTGAATAACGTTAGTAACCTTTTGCACAGAAGACACAGCCAGGCAGCCATATTAATTTATGCGTCTTTGCGTGAAAGTGTGACGGTGGCGACAATATACGCATAATCGATCTACGTGTGGACAGCTCTCATACTTGGTATATGAAGTCACATTGAGTAGAATTTGATTTTTTATTCCTTGGAGACGGAAAGCCCCTATTGCACTAACTGGAGGTCAAAGGTTATTTGAGGTGAACCTGCCCTAAAACTGCGAAACCTTGAAAATGGCTCGTCAACACGATATCTCAAGAAAGCAATGCCCAACACTTTTCATATTTGGCATAAAGATTTGCCATATTCAGAGAAACGATCCTATTCCTTTTAGTGAGATTAATCTGGAGATTTGAAGCGCGAGACGGTTTGGGAGCAGCGGAGGCCTTTTGATCCACCGCTGGTTACTTTAAGGGGAATTGCTTGTGGTTTTTGATCTTTTGCAGAAAATTGGTGTACGATTTAACAGTCATTTGTCATTTTTTTTTTTTTCATTTTTAAGTTGGACGTATTTTTTTATAGATGTGTCGGAGATCTGAATCATAATGTAACGTGGATGTAGAAACGGGAGTGGTGTACGAAGAGAAGAGACGGACATAGACTGAAAAAAGGACCCGGGAAGAGACTGACCGAAAACGAAATTAACTGTATTGCGACCAAAACGAAACGCCCCTTAACTTATCGAAAACATATTGCAGCGAAATCGCCATTACGTCACTTAAATTATATGCAAATGTATTAACAACGAAAGCTACATAATATTCAAAAGATAAAAGTGAGAGCAACTCAGACCATGACTTAAACACTGAATATTCAAACATAAATTTGCATTTTGCATTTTGTTTTCCTCTTACAATAATAGACATTATCGATACAAAAATCATAACTGCGGTACACTCCGTTTAGGTTGGAGGTTGGCATAACATCAATTAACGAACCACCAGCAGGCATCATAATAATCGGCGCAGTTGTAAGAAGGAGAATGAAAAAAAAAATAGTCAAAATCAAAGTTTTCCTGGTAAGAAACTGAAAAATCTTGATCACAGTGATGATGCATGTAGTCGAATCCTGTAGAAACAAATGTATACGTAGATTGGACATGTCAATGTCAATAAGTGTTTTGCTAGTGAGATCCCATACAGTGTGATAAATATTCGGGAAATAAACTTGAGTCACCAAATTGTATATCTAAATTTTTAACGAACAATTCCTTCCTTTTTTTGTAAGCCACGTGCGTGTGCTTCCCTATGATCATCTGATACGCAATGCAAATAAATAACTAATGGCGTTATTTGATATTCCACGGTGATACATGTATACGAGTTGGTACTTTTGAAGGATGTCACTGATTAATTGAAGTCTTTCGTCGTTCCAAACTTCATTTATAGCAGGGAGATGTTTACAGCATGGAAGTACTACCTCGGAGGTTGTACTTCCATGTTTACAGGTAGTCTGAAGAAACTCTCAATTAAAACATCTCTTTAACTGATTGCGCATTAAAAAATGCAGAGTAGTTCATATAACTCATTTCATACTGAGAGTGTTTGAGTACACATTAGGGCCTTGTATGTTTATAAGGGTATGCCGTGAAGCAATAACTTCTGATAGTGTCTGGAGGAGGATGAGTTTAAGACACTTGTGGGAGGAGTTAAAAATTAGTAGGTTGAGAGAATTGGAATTGTTTCGGGTGATGAATAACTGTCTGTAATTCAATTCAGTGTCATGACACATGGTCAATTAAGTAGTTGCAGTTCCCTATAATTGCGGGTTTAGGGAACCACGCTTTAAAAATTAAATGCGTCCACTATTCCAGAAAAGGCTGATTTAATTCAACCCCTGCTCAACAGCACTCTAAAACTCTCGATCTGTTTGTAATCCTACAAAATGGTATTTGCGGTACAAACTGTTTATGCATGGACTTTCATATTTACACTTTGCGTTAATAGGAACAAATGTGCTAGTATTCTATAGAAACAAGTCGGTGGGGAGCATTCCGATATCACAAATTTCAAATGGTCCCGGTTAAAAATAAAAAAAAACTTGCCCAACCGCAATTGCCGGGTGTGGGGTATAACCATGTACTTCCTACATGGACTTCCTACATGGACAGAGCATGTAACGCGTACGTCCTATCCGTAGATTGTCGCCACCGTCTGGGACCAAAGGCGCACCAAGATGGCCGCTCTGAAGCTATAATTTGTATGATTTCACGACGACTCTGTAATATTTTAAAAAAGTATAACTTAAATGAAAAACAATATCATAATCCTGCAATACGTGTATAGTGATTTTGACCTTACCTTGTATTATTTCGAAAATATTTCAACTTTTTTTGCAAAATCTGTGATTTACTTAGCAAGTCCAAGCTTTCATATAAAACCATAACAGACAGCCATCTTGTGACGCCTTTTCTCACACGTACGGTAGCGACAATCTAACTTGCAGTATGCTCTGTCAATGAATAGGAAGTCCGTGAGTACAACACATCTTTGAACTTGCGCCACGTCTACAACCTCTGGCAAAAGCAAACGGGAAATTTTCCTGACGGGAAACACAGAATCCACAATGTTCTTCAATTAAAGCCCCATATCTTCAAATATTTGTATAAAAAGGCAAAATCTTTGACTACCTGTATCTGTTGTCTTAGTCTTTACCCTAGATTATATTTTCAAAGATGTCTGTATTCTTGAAAAAAGTGAAAAGTTCTCCAATTAACCCCTTTTTCTCAAAATAGTTTTCTCAAATAAAAACTGAAATTACAAAGTTCAGCATGTTTTACTTTGACCACACTTCCTGTAATTTGTGTTACGGTACGCCATCACACTTCTGATTTCATCTTTCCGTTAATGTTAGCCGTCAAACTGCCTAGCTTTGTAGTACCGGTGCCTTGGTATAGTGTGTCAATATGCATGCGCCAAGTTTTTTCTCATGAGGATAAGGACAAAAAGTACCGATAGACCAATCAGCTTCTTGGAAATATTCCAAAATACCACTTCTTCGACTTTTCTTTGTCATTGTTACAAAGAATTGTGAAAGGAAAAGGTCAAACATACAAAGTCCCCTAGCAGTGGCGCAGCTGCATTTTTTCAGGTGAGGGGCGGGGGGGGGGGGCAAGCACCCACATTCTACGGATATTTTTAAAGTTTTAACGCCACTGTAGGCTACTAAAGAATTAATTTGTGGCGCGCAAAGCGCCGCAAAATTTTTGCCCTTTTTACACTACTGTTTGAAAATACGGAGCTTGTATTGCAGAAAATTATGGATTCTGGGTTTCCTGTATTGAAATTTGAAAATTGTAGATTGTTAAAGAATCTTCATTTCCTATTGGCAAATCTGAGATTGCACATAGCTTTCAAAGATCGTTGTCTACATAATGTTATTTAATGCCTTACGAATTTAGGCTGTCCGACTACATTTTAAAAGTCACGAACTTATATTGCAGAACATTTGGAATTTTATGAGAGAAATTTTATGAAGCTTTATGAAAATAGCACTGTAGTAGCCGGTGTCACTTGATGATCTGGTGTAACATAAGGCAAAATTCCGATTTTGTCAATTTCCAGGGCTCGAAAACGTTTACGAAACTGACTAATGAGCGAGCACTACTGAATTAGGAATTGCAATATGCGGCGCGCGAAGCGCGCGGAAAGTTTTGCATTTGCTGAGCAATTACAAATGTGAGACAGGAGAGAATTCGGAATATCATGTAAGAAGAGTTGCGAAAACAACACTGTAGTTGACCAGTGTCACAAATGGCGAAATTCCGAATTTTTCATTTTTCAGAGTCGGGGGCAATGTCCCCCTGCCCATTATAGCTACGCCACTGGCCCCATACCCTTCTCCCTCATTAACCGTAACGAAGATATTGAAACAAATCAGAAATCTTTTCAAAGCCAATTTTCTCATAACCCTGTGGGATAAAAATCTAGCTATTCGGTCTTCAAGCTATAGGTTGACGGGGCCCTGTGATCCAATGTCCAATGGTTCCGATTGTCTTTTGCTAACAAACTTTTACAATGGGGAAGTTTGCTGCACTTGTAGGTGTCGCGGCTACACTGTTTAATTACATTTCTACCAAATTCCCGAAAATTCGAAGAAAAAAAAACAAAAAAAATGGCTTGCAGCGATTTGAGGTAAAATTAAATTTACAACATGAACAAAAGTGTCCAATTTATACTTCTTGTCGGGTAAGACATCTATGGAAATAACCTTGGCATACCAGGGAGGTGTAACTAGAGTGAGGTCTAATCACACCTCTCTGGGCATACTAGCCTTTGCCAGTCCCCTGCCATTGCATTCCTCAAAAGACAGTTGCTTTCGTAAAAGGACTAACACATCCATTCCGAAAAAGAAGATTAGTGTGACCATTGTGCCAAACATCATCTTGAATACCAAACATTTTAATCAGCTGTATTCATTCATCAGTCTGTTACTCGGAGCATGGAAATACATAGACCTAATAGCTCCGTTCTCGGAGTCAGTGTTGGATAGATAGCTTCTGTGTTCTTGCAGTCTGGGAGCTCAGCTACCTGCCTAAACATGGAGTTCGGAAGCATATGGATCTTCGATTACATCCTAAATTTCTCTGACTGGACATACCGTATCTAACGTGTGTATGACACCTTACTGAAAAACATCATGCATCAACTGATCAAATCATCACAGTGAGTATACTGAACCAAAAAGCATTTCTATCGATTTCACATACAGTTGTCTATATGTCTCCATACGTACAGTCATTGCAAGCTTGACGGCAAATATGGCTGCAAACTAAAAGCCACTCCGCTTAGATTATCTTCCATGCATACCGGTTCGGATATTGGCCACCCAAAAATTATTTTTCAACGCTTTCTTGCTTGTACTCTCAAATTTGACTGTATATCTTTACACTTTGCAAGACACTGAACTTTGGTAGTCATCACATGGTTAGAAATTGTAAAACATGATTTGTTATTTATTCAGCTTCAATCATAACATTGTGTGGAAAATTATTATTTATTTTCATCATTTTTAAAGAGGTTCGTCGTACGCAATAAATTCATCTTTCCATCATAATCTTACAAGTGTATGCTGAGAAATTCTCGTTGCTACCTATAATCATCTACATAAAAAGAAAAATTCTCTACATTTCCTCTACCTAAAATGTATGCCTAGTTGATTGCCTTTGATTCAAGAAAATTGATAAAGGGAGGAGTTTGTTCCATTTTTTGACTGAATTTTAAAGGTTTACGTCTCACAGCCCATGTCCTTATACACATTAGAGTCTTCCAAAATATGTAACTTTAAAATAATTTTCATTCCCTATCCTGTCACTGAAGTAAGATCTCCAACCTCAGTCTAGTTTTAAGATTTTTTTTAGCTGTATGGAGTTCACCAGAGTTGAGAAAGGAGAATGTGAGCAAACGCCACATAGAAGTTTTGACTTCAGATGTGCGTCCCCGTGAGCCATAAAAGAAAAAAAATCCCACAGCTCACAGCTCTGTCACAGTTCTTAAAATGCTGTAATATTTCATACCAATTTTGGTATTTTCTTTAGTCCTTTTTCGTTTACATCAGATGGCGTACTAAGACTTCGACAAAATTTCAGTGTGGTACATTCTTATGAGACATTTATATTGGACGTATTTTCATTTGTGAGTACTGGAGAGTATGATAGTATCCAGTCGGCCAATGAAACATAAGAAAATAACTGTCGTACACTCCGTTTAGGTTAGCATCGTAACAATCGGCGCCAATGACGTAGGGGTTCCACCACCAGCCTGCATGATAGTACTTGGCACAACTTTGATTATTATATTCAAAATAATGATCGTTGTCCTGGTCAGGAGTTGAAAAGTCTTCATTACGGTGATATTCCATGTAGTCGTATCCTGTGAAGAGAAAGTAAATGATTTTAAAGGTGAAACATGAAACTAGTTTTTTATTACTGAAGTAATACATCATTATTTGTGCTAAATATTCAGGGATGAAACTACTTTCAGTTGAGTCATGTTCAAACTGATCATTATAAAACTTGTGATAAACATTTCCATACGTACCCTGTTATGGTGCATTATAAGCTTCCTGTAATATACCTTGCTCGGATACTCTATGCAACCCAAACATGTGTACGTTGTGCCAAGATTGGCATGTCCTGTGAGGAACTAATAATAAATTCACTCTTTCAAGTGTGCCTGCCATGATCATTCTTTTTATGAGGGATCACCATAGGCACTCCATCAAGAGTGAAACTATGCTCTTTTGGAGGAAATTTCACTCTTTTTTGAGTAAATTTCACTCTTCTTGGAGTGAATCAACACTCTAATGGAGTGAATTCACGTTTCACTCTATAAGAGGGTGACTAAGTTCACTCTTTTGATTTAAGTGTGTATGCAGTTTCATTTGGTGTATCGATATCAATTCAACGAGCCCCATGAAAGCTATCACCCGGGCCAATATAAATTTCTATAGTTCACGGAGGTGAAAATTGTCAGGTGTTTAGTGCTCTTTGTTTGACATCAAATTTAGAGAATTTAAAATATGCAGAATAGCTTAGACTCCACAAATTGTAGACAGATAGCTGCGAGGATAACACGACCAAGCGGTATAACCTTCTATGCCCACACGGGCATGACTTCAAGCTATGATAAACGTTGTGTCTGCCTCTCTGCCTCATGAGGTGCTTTATACAGTGCCGGGCAAGGGCGTGTCTAGACATTTCTTCATAGGGGGCCAACACTGATGCGAGGGGGCGAAGCTAAAGAGCCTGAGCGTTTGCGCGCGAGGGAGGGGTGTTGGAGGGTGTCCCCTCCCTCGATGTGAAGCTTTTTAGTGTTTAATGTGAAAATACTTGATTTGGTGCATAATTTGATATTTGGTATACTTAAGGAAACCTATTATTATGTATTTTATGAACAATTTTCTAAGAATAACCGCATTGAAATCAAATATATACGGGTTGTTTTGGTTGTTTTGGTCCAAAATGACTCCCCGATCCCTGAAAAAGGCACCTCCCGGGGGTTTTTACCGTATGTTAGTGGAGAAACACTAGCAATATTGTAAACATAAACACAGATATATCAAAAATATGCCAATGAGGGGCGCTGCCCGTCGACCCTCACTCCCTGGCTACACGTCTGCCCCATTATACCCTCCAGGACATCTACATCGCTATTTCATTTTTTTCCCCCTCAGTTTCCATTGAAGGAAAAAATATTTTAGAGATATATCCCAGGGCCGGTGCCCAGGAGTTTTCGTGGTGTATATCTTTTCCAGTTGCGAATTACATTGTTTCTCTCTATTCTGATGCTTATGCGGAACACCATGTACAACGGCATGTAGGCTTCGTTTTGAAGTCTGTGGTATGTGCCCTTCCCTTGGCTTTGGGAACTTTTTTGATATTTGAGGGCCCTTAGATGCAATATATTGAGGCAAAAACCAAGTTCTTGATGCATCCACCGTCAAAAGGCAGTTCCCTTGTCCCAGGAAATAAATACTTAGAACCTAAGGGGAAGAGGGAATGGAACTTGGCGCGGATCCCCACCATCACCTGGAGCGGGGACATAGGCGGATCCAGGATTTTTCAAATGAGGGGGTCCAAGTAATTATTGAAAACTTGACATCTACGTGAAGCCCCATCACTGGTTGGTGTGTAGCTTAACAAGATTTTTTTGTCTATAAATATACCTCGTAAATCGCCGGAAATGACACTTCTCAGGCCTTCACTTTTGCAATTTCGGATAAACATTCATTAATAAAATTTGAATGGTCTTTAGTATCAGATAAGGTCATAGATTTTCAATAGGTCCCATTTGTTCGCAGAATTCACGTAGTCGCTAAGCCAGTGGCGTAGCCAGGATGGACTTTATAGGGGGCCTAGGTAACAAGTGGAGGTCCTGGTACCTCCTAGGGTCGAGCGCGGCACGACTATCTAAGCGGAGCGCCACCATCAGTTGGCGCGGAGCGTACAAGGAAATTTTGGTCTTTTCAAACCCTCCAGATGGCCGGAAACGGCACTTCCCACGTGTTTTAAGTTGGTTGTACCCACCTTTGAAATACGAATGTCATGTCTGTCACTTCTCAAATAATGAGAATAAAAAATCAATCTATAAAAAATGGTAATACATACACTTTTTAGGGACCCCAAAACTGGGCAATTCTGATCTGTGGCCTGGGGGATGAGACTCAAGGGAGCCAGTATCTCCTTTTGCCTTGAGAAAAATTGTTAACCTCAGGAGGACGTAGATTGCAAATGCGGCAATATTATAATGGATTTCAACTTTAATAGGAAAACCAAAAGTAGTTGTGTCCCCCTCTGAGAAACTTTCTTTGCGTTAAATTTCCTAGATGCAAAATGGTGCTATGTTTGGCAAAACTTTGAACTGATTATAGGCGTACGTTTTAGGATTTTCCTTTTTGGGGAGCATGAAAAATTTCAAAATAATTATTTTTAGTCTTTGTACAGATTTTACAAGCGACATACATACTGCCAAAGAAACAATGTTTTCCGGTTTTCAGTGGTGACTAGATGCCAAAATGGTGCAGTATTTTTTCAGTCATCGGTACATTACGTAGTCAAAATTAAAATACTACAGTACGAGCAAATCTCCCAAAATATTTAAACCGCAAAGCAGAAGTTTGGATCATGTGGGAATCACATGAAATCCGAACCTTGTGGACATTTTACAAATCCGCCCGGATGCCAGTGTCAACTAGTAAAAAGAGGACTTGTCTTAAAAATCGTTCTACAGTGGCACTTGTCGTGGCCAGGACGGAGGCACGACATAGGCCTACTTGTTAAGGATGGAAGGGAAGAATTATTCGAAGGCAGTACCTTACACTTACGGTATATTTTGTGTGTGATAAAGTATAGGACAGGTCGTGTAAGACTGGTCTCCAGTGTTGCCTTGTTTTCAGTAAATCAACCAGCCATCCGAAAGGCAGAAAGTGTCTTAACCTAACAAAGTCACATTCGAGTTTGTCGTCGAGACGTTCGTTTCATCTTCGAAGTGAAATGCAATAAACGACAGTGCAGATTATATACGGTATCTAATTTAGTGAAAGTAGGCATTTTGAAGTTATTACTTGATTTCATACGTGCGCACAATTTGTGTTTGGCACACATTCATGCATGTTTCCTTAATTGTTGCACATTTCATTTATTTACTGTTTTTGAAGGAAATACTTCGAAGTTTATTTCCGTTCAAACATTTTATTGTTTCTCAAATATGTTATCAGGATGCAAAAAATCGGGGGGGGGGGGTGACGAAAATCTGGGGGACTAGGCCCCAGCCCCCCCCCCCCGGCTAAGCACAGTGTGCCGGCTAAGCACAGTGCTTATACAGTGCCTGTTCAGTTAACCGGCCTGTTCATGATATTCATGTATTGCAGTTCCAGTGAACTCCGCATACGCAGTGCTATAACATGACATGAAAACGGCGTTGGCTGCACTATACGATATTAGGAGTGGTGATCATGTACGAGCATAAAAGTATAATTCAGGAAAGTATACAAAATTCAAAAGTGGTGGGGTCCAGTGAGTGCCGAATGCACGAGTGAGGCGCTCATGAGTGGGAGATTCGGTAGTAGTTCCCTCTCCTGACATGGGGTTTTAAGTTCACTTACAATGGTGCAGTTTGGTCATGTTTGTAAGACCTTCATATATAAAATAAGAGGAAATAGTTTCACACCAATATCAGAAAAGCAAATTTTCATTTACAACCCTGTGTATAAGGCACAGTTACCGAAAAACGAATACACCGGGCAACTGTTTCAGTTGATGCACCATACTTAGCACACATGGTTATGTTGATATCTTATCGACAGAATATCACTATGTGCCTTGAAATTTAACCAAATATGAAGTTCAGATTTTTATATGGCAGTGTCAAAACAAGTGGCTTCTGCATTGCTTTTGATACTTTCATAATACCGAAATAAGAAAAGACTGTGCTGTTATTGTTGAATGACCTATGACTGACAACGTAACGGATGTGATGTAGTGCGTTGTACTAATTGTAAAGTGTATTAATCTGGATACCACTTATGGTTTAAATTCGTATAAGTTTCTGATTATTATGCCATTTCAGCAGGCTACTCTGGTGAATACGGAAGAACAACTACGACTGTCTTCTCTCTGGAAAATTTTTTTTACTCCTGAAAAAGGGGGGCTGGTCCGGACCCCTTTGCACGTCTTATTTCGTGAAAAAGGCGTGGGTTCCGGACCCCTTGGACCCCTCCCCTGTATCCGCCCATGGGGGAAGTAATTACCAAATATTCCTGATCGCAAGAAACTACCAGTTCCCAAGCACTCCAGCATGCATCTGAACCACCTTTGTCTTGAGATTCCAAGTTTAAAATTAATTCAAATACTGGAGCAGGAGCTGTGGCAGTGCAGCCATCGATTAAGGCAGATATTTAAACAGTATACTAGCAAAAAATTCTCGTCACCCCTGAAGAAAATATATACTCAGAGGTTTTGGAAGGTGTACAATATAGGATTGTTTCAGTTGGTACTATGACGTCACTCACTCACGCTGAAAGCTAGATAAATCACACACCTCACCCCTGAATAATATTGGTTCATCGATCAATATGTTGGGGCCAGGGTGGTCGAAGGAATTTTTTCTATTGGATGCACAGTTTGAAGAATTTGAATCATCTGGGAGGCCGAGAATGGCCAGGTCGAAAACGCGGAAACCGCGGACAGTTTTTTGGACAACCTTCGCGGTTTTTCGATTTCCGCGGTTTCCGCGATTTTCGCGTTTCCGCGTTTTCGACCTGGCCGGACGAGAATTGCCAATGTGAAGCAGATTACCTTAAGGCGGCTTCGGTGTACAAGAAGAAGACACGCAAATATCTTGTTTTCTTTAATGTCTGTAGGGTTTAAATGACTGCAACCTTAGTTCAGACCAAGAATTGTCCACAAAAAATCATTTGATAGTAACTCTCCAATTGACAAGAAATGCTGAAATTATGATTTGGATGAAAGTTAGTCAGTAAATCATTTTTAGAGGCCATGATGTTTCTATACTTTTGCAAAAAAGCAAACGACGGTTTTACAGTGAGCCGAAGAAGAAAAGGAACTTGCCTTTGTGGTATTAAAACAAACCTGTGTTTCCAGTAAATTTGCCAAGCTCGAGCTGATAATTGTCGTTCTCGTCTTTAAGACGGAAAAGGTCATAGATCATATGCCAATTTTGCGAGTAATTTTTCGTGGCAACGTCAATACGTAAAGAGTAGTTTTTCTGATTTGTCATATGGTAGAGTTTTTCATTACCAAGCCAAACATTTTCATTTTGTCCAGCTGAACCAAATCCTGTTTTGTATTCTTCCCAGGTTCGGTTAAAGCTTACTGATCCATCTACACGTCGCTGTAAAACCTAAGGTATGATAGAAAGTGAAGAAAGATCGACAACTGTATGATAACGTAATATATGCGACTTGTGGCCTTATTAGAGTAGATGGTTAATGAATGATGATCATATTGATTTGCTTTAAAGGGCTTGTTCAATCACCCCAATCTTCGGTTTTGCTGAGTAGTCTACAAAAATTTTCTATCGGCTTAACCCTTTTTGGCAGCACCAAAACTGGGAGTACCAAAGCTTATATTGCACAGCATGAACTGTGGGAGTGTTTTGATTATACACATTGACCTTTTCTATACTCACCCTGAAGCAATAAACTAACAGATTGTGTCTGGCTGAGGATGAATTTTATATATTTGTGGGATGGGCAGAAGTACGATGTTTAGGAGAATTGGTACTGCTTGGGGTGAGAGAATTTAATGAAGCGCTCAACTTGAATCCCAACGATGGCCCTTGAGACGGCCCTTTGTCCCAGAGGCAATTCCTCCTGTTTGCATGCAGCAAGTACACAAAGCTTATTATCAAAAGCAGCTTACAGCATGGATGACATGATCACAGGTACACCTATTCAATCCTTGGGTGGAGAGAGGCAATTGAGCTGGCATTGCTCAAGGGCTCAGTGAAATGAGGCATCGCAAGACTCACTCGAAAACACATTTCTAAAAACGTGGCGACAACACAGATTGAATAATGGACACAAGTGTCCCGCAGTCTAGTCCTTGAACAGGGCTCTATGCTAAGTGTACTTTGTTTTACTCCGAGCTAGACTAGTACTTGACCACAGTGCATAAGAGATCCTGACCTTATTGGCTTTGTAGCGTTTCCACATTTTGAAGTTTACTTTCCTGAGACAAATTTCAGGATTTCCCATTTGGATATGGAAGACTTTCTTGAAAATGAAAAAGACTCTCCTTTTTCGAATGAATTTATCTGAGAAAAACACGAACTCAAGGAAATAAATTTAGTTGTGGTGTGACCCTCTCACCTAAACTTCAACGTCTGTAGTAGTCCACAGAAAGTCTCAACTGGCACAGCTCTTTGATTGACAGCAAGTTTAAAAAATGCAGAGTACCGGAGCGAGTCATATTGCACAGCATGTACTGCACTAAGAGTGTTTGATTACACATTCGGGTCTTGTTAATACTCAACCTGAGAGATAAACTGTGATTGTGTCTGGATGAGTTTGAATTTTAGACAGTTGTGGGAGGGGCTTAACTACGTGGGTTAAGGGAATCGGAACTGTTTGGGGTGAGGGTATTAGGCTCGTAAGAATTACAACATAGATTAAAATGAGGTTATTATGGCGCCACGTGTGTTTGCTTCAAGTTTAATTTAGGTTAAAGTACACATCTTTATCTCTGAGGTCACGTAACACATGAAGCTTAAAGAATTAAATAAACATTCGAACAATTTTGTAGGGAAGATTCATGGTAAGTAAGGTCCGTTTGACCAGGGTTTGACCAAGGAGGGGTCTGACCGGAAAGTCAATATTTAACTTGCTACGAAACCCCTGGAAGAAACACTTCTTCAAATTATCAAGTGAACTGCATGGCAAGAATAATTTGCTGTATGGTCTGTTTCTAAATTAAATTAATCGATGGTGCTTAGTCAACTCAACATTTTGAATACAGAAGGATGGTATTACTCAACCCATGATTTACATAGAATGTATACTTCATCACGCTCACCGTCCATCCACCGCCATGTGACATGTCACAGTAGACATCAAAGGGTGATTCTGTCCATCCAGTTGGTTGTATGGTGTATACCCCATCAGTGGAACCAGATCTGCATACATCGTAGCAGTCGGTGGGAATAAGTGAGGGCGCACCAGTAGTAGTTGCTGGCTCCTGAATTATACATGCACCTAAAAACGACGTTACAGAAAAACAAAAATTCATTAGGTACAGTTTGATTGTAATCGTATATAGGCTTTACGTATGGGTGTTCAAATATGTTCCATAACTCCAATGATCCATCCGATACATATCCCATTTCGCCATCCCATTTCAAATTTATCCCATTTCAAATTACAAATATTACCCCATTACTTCGTCATTATAACAATCTTACCGTGTCTAAGGTAGGTTCACACTTGTCCGGCAACGGCAACGGCAGCGGCAGCGGCAACGGCAACGGTAACGGCAAAAATATCCCACACAATAGAAAATGAAAGACTGTTCACATTAGCACGGCAACGGCAATGCGGCAATCCGGCAATTCGGTAAAAATGCGTCCGGCA
Organism: Holothuria scabra; assembly: GCA_037179385.1. Classification (NCBI taxonomy): domain Eukaryota; kingdom Metazoa; phylum Echinodermata; class Holothuroidea; order Aspidochirotida; family Holothuriidae; genus Holothuria; species Holothuria scabra. Next base: position 52,250,871 of record CM074187.1, read on the forward strand.
AAAAAGTAATCGCACCTGGAGCGATTCAACGCCATTTGCCGTACGGCAAAAAAACCTACCAACTTCAAAGTGTGCAAGCATCTGCCTGTCTGACCAGTGGAAGCCAACGGTACGGGGGCAGGGACGTTCTGTGATATCCCGCCCAAAACAGTGCACAAATTATTTGGGTCCGTGCAACTACAAGATGCCTCAAAGATCTGACTTATCTGACCAGATTACAGAAAAACTGGCCATTCTTGTCCAAAAAGAATCATTCATATACGATGTGACAAATCAGGGTTACCATGATAAAGTAAAATATTTTAACATGTGTGAAAAATAGCAAAAGAAATGGGGAATCCCCAATTCAATGGTAAATTTTTATATCATTTACGTTGATAGCAGGTATTGTTAGTAGTATTATAACAATAAGCCATCAATCATAACTTTTGTTTTGTCCGTGATGTAACGTATGCCAGACTTGAAAAAATACATGATTAGGCTATAAATTATTTCCTCTTAAGTAAAGACCTATAGGCTACTGCATTGCAATGTTTATTAAGGAACATGGGTCGCTCACTTTTTTTCCTTGAAACGTATGCCTATTTTGCCTGGCCCGACCTGACTTCTAACCCAGACAAGCATAATGCAGTCACGGTGGCAAAGGAAGAATATGAAAGTGGTGTGTGTGTGGGGGGGGGGGGGGGCAATTTTGGACTATGCACCTCACTCTACGCCATTGACCAAAGGGTACACATTTGATGCTGATTTTTCGCTTTTTCTACGAACAAGAAAGATTTATTCTTAAAAAAACTAAATGCCACACCTTATTTTTTCCAAATGAAACTGCGCACTGAAAAAGGTGGGAATATTCGTTTTTTGCCAGCCATGCTGTAATAGATAAGTAAGTATATCTATGCCATCTGCAACAATGCGACAGTGGCTTAGCTAGACTTTTTCCGGGGGCATTTTCTGATAACACTGTCACGAAAGTATTTGGCTCAAGTTCTGTTCAGCTTTAATTATTCTGCTGTGACCATTTTTTCCTTTTCCGCTCTTTCTTCTGATCTATTTGATACGCAATTGCCATTAAAAATATCAGCTCCTCATCAATTTCTGCCATGTTCGATAATCAGATAAGGGAACTAGGGAGGTGTGATTAGTTACACCTCCCTGATGGAACAAATTTGTCAGGTTTAAATTCCAGTCAGTATCATCCGGTGAAATTTTTACCGTATGAGGTAATAATTTTTGCCGTCATATGTGAACAGCTGTGCCGGATTGCCGTTGCCGTTGCCGTTACCGTTGCCGTTGCCGCTGCCGTTATATGCGAACGCACCTTAATGTAAGTGAGGAGATCGAGCTGTATAAACTTTCTAGTTCAAAAAAAGAAATTATATACTGCTGGAGTTCCCTTGAGTGCATAATTATTCAACGAGTGTAAAGTACGTCTGTGCTGAGACCAAGTACACGGTAAAAGTTCTTCTCATATAGAAACAGAATCATAAACTATAAATGAAATGTTTCCCTGAGATAACAAAAGGAATTTACATGCATTTTCCGTATAATTTAAGTCGGCGTTACCGGCTCATATCACGCCTTGAGTCAGTGTAAGTAAGAAGCGGCTCATTTCAGATGTGTAGCTCAAATCTAGGAATATCCTATGATCGGATGATTGCTAGTCAAGTAGCCCCCCAAACAATCGCCCTGCAGGGGCGTCTTTGTCAGGAAGCAAATCTTCTTAGGGAGCCACACTGGACTTGCATGTCCCCATCTGATAAGCCAATAATCTTAAAGCTAACGCGCCTGGTTGTATTGTGGCATATCAAAGCAAACAAGTTTATTAAACTGGAAGCAGTTTATCTGTGTCAACAGATGAAAAAGACAACTTAATTACGACATATTAATTTTCTTTGAAAATAACGACTTTGGTCAAAAAGACAATTTCCCAATCGGGGGAAATTTTTCCTGTCGTAAAGCATGAATATGTATTGGTACTTAGTACGGTAGTTTTTCTTAGTCTTCGATATGTTTAAGAAATGTGAGTGTATTCAAGTACTTTTTCCAAAGTCCTCCCGACTCTTTGGCAAAGAGCCGTTGGGCGAAACCAAACTTTAAACTGCTTCCGAAAGAAGCTATACGTCCACTGATTGACAACAGTTGACCAACCTCACGCCGCCGACCTCAGACCATTTACATCATTGGTCTGTCAAGTATGAGATATTAGATAATAACTCGCCAAAGAAAGCGAAACAGAAAGGAATCATAAACAAATGAATAAAACCAAAAGCAGGCGCACAATCAACTTGGAAAATTTTGTGTGAAAGATGGTGCACAAAACTTAAAACTGTCCAAAGAACAAGCTTAGAAAAAAGTTTGTGTGGGAAACGGCCAAACAAAGCCCGACGCTTTTGTTCTCTTTGCAAAAAAAGCTTCTAGACTGAATTTCATTATCTTTAAATCGATTGAATTTTCACCTTTGTTGCTTTACGTAGTTTCCTCCGTTGAATTTGTGCGAAAGGCTCTCCGTGCATCTTGCTGGGAATTTTTATGTCTCCAAAATTAAAATTCAATAGAAATCCATTTTCACCGAAAAGCGTTTTTCTCGCGAACTGAATATAGAGATGATTTTTCCGTGATTTCAGTTTTATTACTCAAGTAATTAGTTACCGGGTGATGAGTGGATATATTAAGCGAATGTCTACAGTAATGGATTATATGTGGGTGAAGTATTAAGTGTGTCTTGATAACCTCCAATTGATTCACCAATTGAATGACCAGAGGTTGAGGTATTGATATTTAGGTTCGTTTTGCCAAATATGTTGCTAGAAAACGACGTTTGGTATATTTTGTTAACTCAGCTGCTTATTATACATTGAAGTTCTTATGTCCAACTAGCCTGCGTAGCGCATTTGTGGCTGCCGCCTCCTAAGGCTGCCGACCCTCTTGGTTTTTGGTGGCGATGAGCTGAACGAAAAGACTTCGTCCGCTCCGCGGGCTAATGTCTAAAAGTCTATCTAAAGAGATTCATCAAAATCTGGATTAACAACGCATTGGAAATTTTATAAACCAACATCTAGAAAATGTTGTTTTTTATGTCCAATGCCATGAATCTATGCTACATATTTTATTTTTAAATAATAGACTAGCAGAAAAACTGGTAGCTCAGACCAGAAATTGAATGTAAATAATTGGAAATATTGTTCTAAAATACCTGTAACTATTCCAAACATGTAAATATTGTTCGTGTTTTCATTAGATGCTAAAACTACATCAGAGAACTCAAATTTGTTAAGTCACTTAATGTAAAATCTGTAGAGGTATTGAGGGCGATATCATAGGGACGGGGAAACACTTCCTGAAATGAGGGGGACATCAGATCAAATGCCGTATTTGACGTATGGAGGAAAATACGTGCATGCTCTCGATTCACATGTGTGATTTCTTGCCGTAGGCAGGCAAAGAATTTATGCGATGGTGATGGTGTGTGTGCGGATGTGACCCGATGTTAGGTCCTCTGGTGGAAATTCAATAGACTTTTGGAGCCCTCTGTTGTCCAAACAATAGACAGTCTATTGTTAAGGTTCGGGTTAAGGAAGCAGGAACAAAGGAAAACACAATGAGGTCCTCAGGTTGTGTGTAAAAACAACATGTGTGTGTGTGTGTGTGAGTTGTTGTGACACTTTTGCTTGTAAACACGATATTTAAAGATATGTGACCGATACTTTTTATATTTGGTATACAGAATTGTCATGGTAAGGAAAAGAACCGTATTGTTTTTAGTGGAAGTCAAAGGTCACTTGAGGTCACAGGAGCTAAATGTGCAAAAACTTCGTAAATGACTTGTAAACACAATATCTCAATACAGCAATGGTGGGCATTTTTTATTTGGTATGCAGATTTATCACGTTGAGAGGAAGAAGCCTATGGTGTTGTTCGAGGTAAAATGTCATTTGATTTGACCAAAAGTAAAGTTGTGAAAACGTCACTAAACACAGTGAGAGGAAGAAACTTTGTTTTTGATGGCGATCAGGCTCAACCAGGTCACCAGAGGTCAAATGTCATATGATATCACGAGGGATTGAAATTTTGTTAACGAGATACCTTTAAGTAGGAAAGCTGGAAGAGTTTCATATTTGGTATATGGATTCAGTTTGGTAAGAAAAACTCCCTAATTGTTTTGGAGATTCTTTTGGCTGGCTGGTTTTTGAAGTTAGTAGAGGTGAATGTATCTTGCAGTGGGTGTATCATGCTAAAAAACCGTGCGCCACGCGCGCCTCTTTATCTAATTTCACTTGATTAACACTGTTCAACATGAGTTCCCAGAGTGTTGTTTTGTGTTAAAGAGGTCTCACAATCAACCTATTAGTAGTCAGTATGAACGATTTTCTTCCAAAATAATCCGTAAAAATGCCCCTTTTCTGCTATTTTAGAGATCCTTTATTCATAAACGATATCATATTGTGAAAAAAATGTTAAGTGTGTTCCAAGTCATAATGGATCTTTACTTGAGACTTTTCTTGATAGCCTCTCTATCAACGAAAAGAGTATGGACATGGAGCTAATATTTTGACAACGTGGAAGCTCCATAAACTGAACATCAGTGAAGGTAACTGTGAGGGCAGTCTTATTGGAAATTACCAGGTATAATATGCACATTGTATACAATGTTAGCCTAAAGCCTCCCCCTCCCGCCTGACTAACCATTTGGGGGAGGCGGGCACGCAGTTGTGTTGGGCCCCATAGTTCAGCTTAGTATCACTTGACAGTAGCAGAACATAGAAGGTATAGTATAGAAGAGGGCCAACATGCGGGGAACTCGGGCTCCAGTTTCCCGCCCTTAATCCTCTCCTGTCCCTCCATCTCTCGTCCAACCGTCGGGTTTCCCGACATCTTCCTCAGATTTTTTGGTATCCCACAAAACTTTGTCGTGGTAGCTAGGCTGTTTCATACTTGATATTATCATGGGAGGAAAACAGTTGTGGAGACTCTAGAAATTACCCGACTGAGCGAAGGGGAAGGGTGGTTGATGAGGGTGTTATTCAAATAAGTGGGGGTGTGAGAGGGGTTGACTGGCGGGCGGTCGACCGGTGCGGTGAAGTTCCATAAAAGTAGTTAATGTACATATAACAGAATGACTTTCCATCGTCTTTCGCTTACATCATGATAACCTTTCCCGATAGGAAGGGGAAGTTGTGTAGGGGAGGGTACGTTGCGGGAATAAAAGTCGCATCTGAATAAAAAAAGGGTGAAAACATATATATTTCGTAGCCATAAAATGAGCGACGAAAGAACTACAATACATTTAGACATATGTCACATCTGTTGGTTCAAGGTTTTACATCATTATTAATCAAATATGCATACTCACGAATTATTTCAACTATTATTATCATTATAATCTTTCATTATTACGATTGTTTCTCATCCTCACGCTTCTTCACGTATTCAAGTAATCGGTAGTAGCCGTAATCTTTTTGGTCAGAAGAGTCCAACTTTAGAGAGGATATATGGGCCCCTTGCTGCTGTCGCTATCATTACTCGCGAGACCAATCTCAAGATTTAGTGTCAAGTCTCACCGAAACTCCCTTCAAATCACATGGCCCTAAGACAAATCGTAGAACCCCATAAAGCACAAAAGTTATTACCCCTTCAAGTTACTTCGGTCATCAAGTCATTCACATAAAAATTGTATGCATCATTACAACACCGTTTTGAAATATCAGTCATTATTTGCGACAGGAAAAAATTACCTTAATGGTTTTCAACTTTATTTGTAAGTATTGTTCAAATTAGGAACCATATTTACTACAATTGATATACTTGGGATATCTTATTATATGACAATAGGAAATTCACAAAAACCATGTTTTTGCCCTCAAATGACCCAAAATCGCCCCAAAAATGATTTTCAAAAGTGACATTTCCTAGCATTTATCTTTTCCGCATGTTCATTAGATTTAGCATGGTTAACTGTTTGTTCTAAAAGTCCCTAACATAGCCTTATTTAAACCTCTTATAGGTCATTGATTGGTCCTCTGTGTATTTGATGGGATAAATTGAACGTTCTGGGGCGCCACTTGGAGAACCTTTTCAACTGTAAATGTTGTTATAACCGTTTTTGTAATGTCCTGTTACACTACTTTATTTTAACCAAGTATGCTCAATTTATGAAATGGGGGGGAGTTCAACCATCAAGGAGGGAAAGCGGCCCTTTTCGTACGGGAGTGGGGTCTAAACACAAGATGTGGGGTCAATCTAGCACTTATTTAAGTATGAATTAGATAGCCTGGGTCACTTGAAGGGTTGAAAATTTTGTAGGGAATGGGGTGAAATCTCATTCTGTCACACGCTCCCAGCAGCAGAAAAGTATGCAGGGAACAGGTGGACTTTAAGTCACAAGTATCTCAGAGGGACGGATATTATACAGATACAATTAAGATTACCTTCAATCACTGAATGATCTTGAATGGTGAGTTTAATGGTTGCTTCTTTATCTGTAGTCGTTTCCTCAACTGTAGTGGTTTCCTCAACTGTGGTGGTTTCCTCAACTGAAGTATTTCCCTCAACTGTAGTGGTTCCCTCAACTACAGTGGTCTCCTCAACTGGAGTCTTTTCTTTAATTGTAGTGGTTTTCTCAGCTGTAGTGGTTCCCTCAAGAACAGTGGTCTCCTCAACTGTAGTCTTTTCTTCAATTGTAGTGGTTTTCTCAACTGAAGTGGTTTCCTCAATTGTGGTGGTTTCCTCAACTGAAGTGTTTCCCTCAACTGTAGTGGTTCCCTCAACTACAGTGGTCTCCTCAACTGGAGTCTTTTCTTCAATTGTAGTGGTGTACTCAACTGTGGTGGTTTCCTCAACTGTAGTGGTTTCCTCAACTGTAGTGGTTCCCTCAACTTTAGTGGTTCCCTCCACTGCAGCGGTCTCCTCAACTGGAGTCTTTTCTTCAATTGTAGTGGTTTTCTCAGCTGCAGTGGTTCCCTCAAGTACAGTGGTCTCCTCAACTGGAGTCTTTTCTTCAATTGTAGTGGTTTTCTCAGCTGTATTGGTTCCCTTTAGTACAGTGGTCTCCTCAACTGTAGTCTTTTCTTCAATTGTAGTGGTTTTCTCAACTGTATTGGTTTCCTCAACTGTGGTGGTTTCCTCAACTGTAGTGGTTCCCTCAATTGTAGTGGTTCCCTCAACTACAGTGGTCTCCTCAACTGGAGTATTTTCTTCAGTTTTAGTGGTTCCCTCAAGTACAGTGGTCTCCTCAACTGTAGTCTTTTCTTCAATTGTAGTGGTTTTCTCTGCTGTTGTGGTTTCCTCAACTGTAGTGGTTCCCTCAAGTACAGTGGTCTCCTCAAGTGTAGTCCTTTCTTCAATTGTAGTGGTTTTCTCAACTGTGGTGGTTTCCTCAACTGTAGTGGTTCCCTCAAGTACAGTGGTCTCCTCAACTGGAGTCTCCTCTTCAATTGTAGTGGTTTTCTCAACTGTAGTGGTTTCCTCAACTGAAGTGGTTCCCTCAAGTACAGTGGTTTCCTCAACTGAAGTCTTAACTTCAAGTGTACTCGTTTTGTCAGCCGAAGTCGTATGAGTTGGATCAACTCTCTCTATCGTTGTAGCCGCGTTCGCTGTAGTTTCTGCCACAGACAATGAAATGAAGCTTATGAAATGAAGTGAAGTTGTAGAATATATTCTGCCAAGGCTGAATATCTGTCTTTTGTAACGTGTGATACATTTTAACGGAACATTTTGTCCATAAAAACTTACTGCAATGGACCTGTGTGTCTGCCTGTCTGTCAGTCTGTATGTCCGTCTGTCTGTCTACATCGAATGTCCGGCAATTGTCGTTACCTTACAACATATTAACCTTTTGAAATGGGAAGGGAACTCAGTATTTTATGAATAAGAATGTTACAAATCCTCACGCATCTACACGCACGTTTATTTCAGAGTTGGTGAATCAGAAAAGTTGGATCAGAGTGCTTAGTTTGTTGTTACCGGTAATAAGCGAACCTTGTTGTTTCTGTGTGGGCTTTTTGATCCAAAAACTTTGAGTTGTGAATGGATAGACTGATTATATAGATGATACTTAGTAGTATCGCGGATATATTTTGAAAGCATCGAAGTACACGGGAGTACAAGTATGAGCGGAAGCAGCGGCAGCTCTCCCCCCCCCCCCAAAAAAAAATCGGGCAGGAATCTTCTGGTACTGAGCCATTTGAAGTTAACAAAATTGGCATTGTTTCAATAACGCCGAAAACGCTTTAGCCTGTCCGTAATCTTAAAAGATAAACTACAGAAAAATTGAAGAAATACACCATATTAACGAGCGGGAACATTTTCATGAAAAACTAACAGGAGTACAAAAATTCCCTACACATTGGTGTAGACATCCTTGCTCGACAAAGTGCCCGAAATGGTCGAGTATCTAACTATTTTGAACATTTGTCCTAGAAATGAAAAGTATCTATTCAGAGTAACATTTTTATGGAAAATGATTACGAAACTTTGTAACTCATTGTGATGGTTCACGGAAAAAAATTCCTCAGCCCAATTTCACAGTTCACACTGTATGAACTTTGCCCGAAATTGTAAAATATTGGACGGGAACAAAGGTTGGATAAAATTCTGTTTTCTTTTATATTGAATGGAAATTTTTTGCAACCGAAAGTACAAAAACGACCGCTCCCTTTCTATAAACACGCCTAGGAAATGCCATTTCCATCTATCTGAGGGTTCGCAATATGTCAAAATTTTATTAAAGCTCCGCACCACCCAAATTGGTAACTCTCCGCATAGTTCGAACGTAATACTAAACAGAATAATGCAGGTTTCCACATAATGTTTCGTTTTATGTTTTTGTTTTTGTCCACGACAGTGGTATTGTTCATCTGGAAATTCTAATTTGGCCACTTTACAAAGTTCCCGATTTTGACTATGTATTTCTGATTGATTTATTGCAAAGGAAAACTCAAAATAGCCACTGTTTAGATTCTACGTAACCGTCAGCCATGGAAATGCCATTTCCAGCTATTTGAGGCCAATTAATGGTAGAGTTCCGCTTTGTACTTCGGGCAGGATTACATTTCTCGGGTAAACAATCTCCTGCCCCCAATGAAATGCTCCCATACGCCTATGTCGTCGTATGATGATAACATTAGTCAGTTACTAAACAAGCTGGACATGTTCCAATAGTCACAGACTCCAGACATCGACCTACTCTAGATAAAACTAGCTTACCATACATCTACCCGAGATCTCAGAATATAGATGGCAGCTATTTTGAAAATATGGAAGGAATTGTTTCGCATGAACAAGATTTGTTGCAGGGGTCTATAATGCAGTCTTTAGTATTACTTCTGTACAGCTAACGCAACAGTATACAAAAATGACCCAAGAGAAGGTGAAACGAAACACAGCGGCGGCCCTTTTAAAATGGCCACCGCTCTCACTGGAAAAATTTGCAAAGCCCTCATGAATTAATGTTTCCTTTTGGTCGTGTCTTACTGTTAACCAAATTGCATGCTTTTATCATAAAAGTACTATTCTCCAAAAATAGCGCCCTCATCCATTGTATGATTTCAAAAGAGTTGACTGGCTATTCGATTGCTAAAGTGGTTGAAAAAAATTTATTATTACAAAAAGGTGGTCGGTGAGCATTTCAAAAGTGATGACTTCAAATATTAAAAAACTGTAAATTTATTAAAGATTATTGTTAACATATTACAAAAGTGGTTGTTGAAATAAACCAAGATACGGTGGAAGTGACAAGCAGAGGCCGCCCATTAAAATGACCGTCGTGTTTCTCACTGAACAAATCTGCGAAGTCTTCATAACCAAATGTTTCCCTTAGGCCATGCTCTAACTGTGTACCAAGTCCCATGTTTGTATCATAAAAAGCACAATTCTCTAAAAATACTGTCCTCGTCTACTGTAAGCCATAATTATAAAAGTAGTTGACTGGTGGTTACAGAAGTTGTTGAAGAATTTTCCCATTGCAAAAGTTGTTAGTGAGCATTACAAAAGTGGTGACTTTAAAAATCACAAAAAAAATTTATTACAAAAGTGGTGACATTTATTGCAGAAGTGGTCGCAGTTATTACAGAAGTGGTGACCTATTACAAAAGCAGTTGTTACAATTTACCTTGTTCTGTGGGATTGTTGGTAGTAACTTTGTAGAATACACTTGATGTTGTGGTAGAGACGTTGACAACCGGCATTTTGGTACATCCTAAAACATCCAACATGGAACAGTAGGAGTAAATATACTGACGTTCGTGTAGAAATCGAATTGAATTGTACCTAAATGTTGAATTTATTATAGTTTCTTAAGTCCTCCTGACCCTCTGGCAAAGGGCCGTTGGGCGAAAACAAACTTTAAAAAGCTCCTCGACGAAGCTTTTACGTCCACTGAAAGACAACAGTTGACCAACCTCATGGCCCTCAGACCATTTATGGCTCCATGAATTGTTGTATTCAGAATGTTACCCACACATTTGCTTAATTTGATATAACAGCAGGCTGACGGACTAACTGTTGTTTTGACACTTTAACTCTTTTACAGCGAGAATTTCTTTTACAGTGAATGAAATTTGTTGACCATTCAATATGTTCAAATATGAAACAAGCAAGTAACACACAACAAGTAATCCATATAGCAAAATTTCTTTTCGGAGAATTTTCAAACTGTATCAACAAACTTACATGGAGGACTCTTCGCCTTATGTGTGGAACTCAACGTGACAAATTAATATTATTGGTCATTACTGTTTAATATTCATTTGCTTATTTCACATGCACAGAGTCCATTTGTGACGTTATGTAGAAAAATGTTGCGAATGATTCACCAGTTTCAAAAATGGATCTAAGTATCTTTAAAAAATGAACAAGTTGTACATGCGACTATACTTGTGTATGGAAATAGCTAACCTACCTGTAAAGTTAACAGATAACGGGCACAACTTTTCATCCTCACAAGGAAATATTCTTGCAAATCTGCCAAATCCTGTTATATTTTGAAAAAGAAGTTCATTCAGTATTTCTTGCCTTCACGCAGTAACTTAGTTTGTTATTATTATTATTAAGATTTTTTTTTTTTTTTTGGGAGGGGGGGGGGATTATTAACAGACCATAAGACTGGTGCTTGAGAAATGCTAGTCACTAATCACGTGACTAATCGCAATATCTGGTCGGTGAAAACAAACTTCGGGCTTAGAGCTTTTATTCGAAGTGATAGAATGCCGAAGTTTGGAGCGTTGATATATGCATGTGGCTGTAAATTTCAACTTTTTACTAATAGTTTATGTTATATGGCAGTTGTACAGATCAAGTGGAAATGGGAAGCTTCTTAAAATGAATTTTAGAATGAACTGAAAGTGCACTGGTGACTCTTTTAAATTCAGTAAATTCACAGTCTTGACTATTTATTTTTCGTACTCATAGAGCACAGGCCTTTAGACTCCTGTTCTTGCACAGACATGGAGACCTAGGGTTTGATCACCTGCATAGCAGACTGCACGACATATTCTATTCAGTCTGATCAGTCATATCCCTAATGTCTGCCAAAGTAAACGCCGAAAAAAATTTCTTTTGGATATTCATAGAAATATGTGGCCTCGAAACTTGTTAAATGTTAGTGGATAATCACAAAAGGCAAACCCTGGTCCCATCATGCAGTAGCCCATGCCATTCATAGAGTTGGTATGTCATTGTAATACTCACGCCCTGGTAGCACCCACTGCACAGGTGATTATGTAATAATGATCGGACATCTCAGATTTCAATCTTTACTTCCCGTTTACGACTTCAAGAGTACACAAACTCACTCAAAAGCAATATCATGACTCATGAGAGAATATACGAATAAGTCATAATATGGTAATGAAGCTTGCGTCTAAAATTGGAGGCAGTCCTCTCCGCTTTGGCGGACCCTTGTTTTGGAAGCTCAAGAGCTGAGAAAAAAGAGTCCACTCAGCTGGATTGGGGTGGAGAAACATTTTATATGGAATCCCTTAGGGCGCCGTACACGGGGCATTGTATGTCGCTCAATACTTTTGCACTCAAGATTCCTAAGAGGCCCGTATTGGCCAGACCTTTTGACCCATCTGACCAATGCTATACCTATGTGGGAGACATATAGATTTGTTACCTGAGTTAAGGGCCTTCGTCAACAATGTGGTAGGCTAACTTGTGAACACGTTTTCTAATATGTGTGCTTAAGTTTATCCAGACAAAATTTCACCCTTCACTAAACTATTGGTGGAACTAAAACAATATAAGGCTAAAAAATTTAAATATTAGAATAAAAAGGACCCTGGATGTACTTAACATTTTAGATTAATGTTTAGAGGTTAACAGGCTAGTCAGGCGAACATACATTTGGTCAGGATGTCGGGGAGTCTAAAGAAGGTGTATGATATCCATGGTAACTTTGTCCTTGTCATGCAATAGGGAGCTCCGGGATCTTACTGTAGGCCAGATATTTACTCAGTGATTGATGTACTATAATAGGTAACCTGACATGATGACATGATAATCTGGTTCTCTTCATAAAGTTACATAATTATATAAATACTTACGTGTATGAAATACATACACGGTAGGTAGATGAAGTTTAGCAATATAAAAACACATGTGTACTATACTGTGTCTTTTGACTTCATTAATTTTGAAAAACTTAGAGAATGTTTTCTTCGCGAGATACTTCATGTAAGGCTACATCAAACCTAACAACTTCCTGGGCTAATAAACATTGGAGAGACTAAATAGCCTGAAATAAATAAGGGTAGTAGGTCTCTATTCACTTCAGTCTGGTGTAGCAGTTTGAGGCTGGTTACATGAAGGTATATACCAGATTTTCATACCTTTTCCCCCATGAAAATCTACACTCTACTAAGATTCGGAAATGTTTAAGCTTGCGGATAAATTTTTCACAAGAAACTAGAACTGTACTAAGTATTAAAAATGAGGCTAGAGATGACAAAATGTAGGGAGGAGAGTCAACATTTTATTGTTGAGACTAACACTTCCTTCTCATTTTGTAAAACAAATCGTCTAATTAAGAAGATGTAGATTAAAATGCTGGAAGCGAATACAGTAAATTATTGAAACGACATTTAAGTATTGAACGAGCCTGTGATTTATTAGATAAATTACGGACTTCTCGCTACGTTTCACCTTAATTAGGGTCAAGCAAAGTCCTCTTTGATTTATTATCTTTTTAGGAAAATAAATCCTTTTTAATATCTGGGTCTAAAGGATCATTAATTCATAGCCTCAGTGCAGAGACCGTAGGATCACATTCTTAGCATGTATATTACGCAGAACCATATTTAACTGTAGTGTGATGCAAGGCACTGGTGTGTATCAAACTCAAGTATCAAATAAATTTATCAAAAAGGTATGCTCTAAAAACGGAATAAGCCCCTTTTATCTACCGTTTGCTCCCTCCGGAGGCTACTGCCATTTAAAGCGCATGTCACACCCCACCACACCATACACAGAGGAATTCGGGAACTTGAGATTGAAAGTACATTTCATCAGTCACTGCTGTGATCTTACTAATACTATCTTCGAAGCAAAGTTTGTGGTCGCAATGCTTCTCTGTATGAAAAGCAAAACTTGCACGGATAAATACGGCTGGAAAAAACGCCGAAAACATGAAAAACAGATATTAATGAATGTTGAATTGAAAGCCATGCGGTCACCCATAAATATTTCCGATAGAAGTATTCAACAGGCTGTTATAACCATTATCTTACACTCATGTTAAGATTAGTTACAACTGCCCAAGTTGCAAACTTAGAAATCCGTGTCCATTTTCTAGAAAAGCATTCTCAACAAATAGGTATCTAATTTATATGCACAAGTAACGAATATGTATCCATCAATGATATATTTTAGCAGGAAATTTTACACTTACCCATCGCTGTGGTGCTGTGATAACTTCCCGCCACCAAGAGAGCAACTATTACAACCTGCAACATATTTTTATCCTTATATTATAATTTTCAAAGGAAAAGTCTCATCGGGAGGAATTAAACCACAATGTATAGAAAATTATGGATTTAAAGTCTCGGGTTATGTCCAAGTTGTCTTACGATACCTTGCAGAAAAAATGGTTTTTAGAATCTCGACGAGCTTGATATGTAATAATATTTCCAGCCAGTATCAAGAAAACGTTATTTACAGAATGAAATTGCAGTCAATCCTTAATTTTAACTATCAGTCGAATTTCAGTAACCATGTGATTTGAATATTCATATTTTATCAATTATTTAAAGTGTATTTATTGATTGAAAACCGTCTTTACCAATCAGGATGAAGTTTGAGACGGAAATCATCTAGACAGGTATATAATTTTATCGACGTCAATTATAAGAAGAGCCTCCTTTGTAGAAAGCCTAATTCCCTCCTCAAATGTCATGGTGTGTGAAAGGTCACGTGATAAGGCTGTATTCAAGTATTATTGCGTCTACATGTTATTATTGTTATATTTATCAAAGTTCGAACAATTGCATGCTCTTTATGGTTGGCTCAAAGTTGAAGTTACACCTAATACACTCAAAGAAAATGTTGTTCCCAATAACGATAATTGAACATTGAGTCCCATACAGAAAACATATTTTTCTAATTTCTTTATCAAAAATGGATTTTCCTTCAAGATACTATTGCATGATGATCTTGAATGATTTTGCTTAATTGAACATGTTCAATCCTTTCCCGCGAGTGAAAAATTAAATAACTATCATTTCTAGGCAGGATGACAACTTCATGTTTTTTATATCCTTTTGAAAGGATGGTTTAATGTGTAATCATGAGATTTCCCAAAGTTAAGCAAAGGAATAAAGCTTTATGTTATCACACCTGAAAATGTCTTCTTTCAGCGTGTACTATTAGTCATTCACTTTATCAAAACACTTGTTTGATGCCATATATTTAGTATGATCGTTAGAGGATATTTTACCACAACGATTTCATATGACAGCCCCGTATTACACTTTTATATTAACCATTAACAAGTTTCGGGAAAGCTCCGTAGGAACAGTAGTTGAATAGATATCAAGATATTTTCAGAGCAGTTAAGGATCCTTTTCTCGGGAAATCTGATGGATTTGATAATAAGTTTATAGGACTTACGAAAACTGTTTGGTAATTTTTAGCTCACACATGTACACAGTACATGTGTGAGGTTATAAAATGGGCCAGATGGCGTCAACTTTTTAACAAAATCCTGCTCCCTTTCCATTTGTGGAGATTTGGTCCTGAAATTTTGGTATATGATTGTTTGCCAGTACAGCATTAGAACCCACCTACTTTCATTCCAATGTAGGAGTGTTATGCATATATTTTTAACTATTTATGTAGAGCAGAGTTCATTGTGCCTGCTTAACAGTTAGCTGTTTATTCATTGTGCTGACTGCAGCTACTTTGTTGTGTGTTCAATTGCTGTCTTGCAAATGCCTTGCAAGCAGACTGTTGTTTGATGTCTGACTCACCTGTGGACACGGATCAGTGGTTTCTGCAATCACAGTGTCTTGGGATAATAGCACTGTATTGTGAAGAGAGCTTCATGGACTGAGCAGCTATACTTGACACACAAAATTGGGCGCAATTCTGTGGTCAAGTGTAGCCTACAAGAAAGGAAATAGGCTTAATGTGGTGGGGACATCTGTTCTGTTTCTAGATCAATTCAGTTGGTCAAGGCAAGTAATTGTGATAACTCTTTGATTTCAAGTGCAGTAGGAGAGCCATTTGAGGAGTGATGCATGTTTTTATTTTACCAGTGCAAATTCACGCAGTGTTTCCTATGGAGTTACAGGAGAAACTAAATGTACTTTGCAGTACTTTAAAATATGCTTGATACATTCTACATATTTAAAATTTTTTCCAAAATGAACCTAATTAAGTTTGTATAGCCCAACAGATTTTCTTAATTTTACAAACTTTCTCAGTAGTATTTGTAGATCCGTCAACTAGGTTGTTTTCTTTCTGATGTAAAAGTTTTCACTTTTTGAAAGAGGGAGGGGGACTTTTAGCATAACTTGTGATTTTGCAGTTGGGTTTTGAGTTCTTTGGTCTTTTTGTTCCTGTTATTTACCATTGTTTAGGTAAGGAGGTTTTGTGGAAACAGATGAAGAAGTAATAAAAGTTGGTCCTTTGAGTTGTAATTTTTTACAGACAAGAGAGAATGTAATGAGCTACAACAGCATTGCTGTTCTAGTTTTTATAAAATGTAATACAAAGTATCTTGGTACCAAAGGAAAAGAGTTGCACTCTAGTGAGAAATGGAGCGATTTTGGACGACTAGACGATATTGTTCTGTCTTCCAATTTTGTTCTAACCCTTTCGGACAATATTGGTTGGAAAACCAAGAAAGTTTTGGCCTTCCTCCAATTGACAAATTTTCCAAAAGCAACGATTTATTTTACAAAAATCTTCCAAAATGAATTTGAGCGTTTTTTTTTTTAATAATCCTGTTTAGAGAAACATATACAGCATTAAAAAGGTTTTTTCCAATCCGATGCCACTGTTTAATCAACTAATGTCAAAGCGAACGTTACTGTTTTATAACTCGTTGACTTACAAATAACTGTAATAAATCAACTATTAAATTAAATGGGTGCTTCAAGTTCCCTTTTCTGAAAGTACCACGAATGTTGCATTTATTTCTAGCCTTTGAATTTTTTAATAATTCTTTTCAGAGAAACATATATATAGCCTTTTAAATTATTCTTCCAATGCCAATGTTTAACTAACTAGTATGTAAGCGAGTGTTGCTTTTATTATAAATATTTGACTTAAAAATGACTGTGATAAATGACTATTTAATAAATTTTTTGTGTTTCAAGTTTCTTTTTGTCTTGAAGTACCATGACTAGATTTTTACGATAAATTGCTGCTTTTCTACAGTTTTATAAGTCCTGCTGAGGGTGAACGTTTGCAAGTTACTTTAAATTTCGATCATATAATTATTTCAACAGTTCAATGAGTCTCAAAGATGACATTCAGATAAGAACGAAATGACATACAATATAGTCCATTCAGACATATGTGTGGGTGATACCAGGGTATCAATGATGGTTACAATACGCTGTCAAAGGTTCCTGCTTTGCGAGTTTACTTCACATATTGATTAGTGTGTTTTTGTTTTGCCATAGCAATTAATGATCATATGATAACAAAAAATTGTGTCATGGCAGTTAATTTTAATAATCCGGTGAAAATGACCTTTAATTAGCCAATTTTAGGCTAAAAAGAGTGATATTTAAAGTAAGTATGAAACAAATTTCAAATTCTCTTTGTTTTTCTGGTTAAATTTGTTTACTGTTTAACATAAAACTGATAACATACGTACAACCAAACACAGCATCATTGACATTTGGTCGAATGGAGAAATTTGACCAAAGAGGTTCCACTTGTGTATCACCGCTAATTTATAACAACGTTATAACAACGCTAAATGTTATACCCACCGTAAATGTTATAAAAGTTGACGCTAAATGTAATAAACGGCTCACCCTAAATGTTACAAAAATTAACGCTAAATGTTATACCAACCGTAAATGTTATAAAAATTAACGCTAAATGTAATAAATCGGACTTACCCTAAACGTAATATAAAACAAGGCTAATTTCCATTCCACAGTGAAGAAGAAATAGAGGTTTAAAATCACGAGTTTAAGGCATGTATCTGCTGTGATACAATGCTTGATTCTACTTCTCAAGTTCTCAGCAATGCTATTTGAAGGTTCCAAGGAAATGATGAACTTCGGTAAAATGTTTTCATGTTGTTTCCCTTGTGAATGATGCAATCGCGCTGGGATAGACATTGCATATGTGGGTATCCATGTGTGTGCGTGCATGTGTATTCATGTTTGAGTGTGTTGCCTGGCCTTGTATCCACGTTACGTTGAGAAAGCGTGTTCAGATAAAGCTCACACCGGGTAGATACAGTGGTTTTGCATTTATATGCACTGAAACACCTCTCTCATTACATATTCTAGTTCTAGCTTTTGAACTCCTCGAAGTACAACAGTCTGTTGTCAAGATTATATTGACATAGCCACATGGAGGTTGGAGGGGGTAGGGGTTGAGCATAGGCCTCCTCCACCTATTTCCGGAATTTTTCCATTAAAGAGAGAGAACATTCACAAACGAGGGACAGTACGTATTGAGAAGAGATAGGTGAAAATGGATGAGATACACTTCGGGGTGTGGTGAGGTTCAACTGAAGTAATAGAAGGAGTACGCATCGCCACCTCTTCCCCTCCCCCACACCCATGTAACAATGATACACTTGAAGAGTACCGTACCGTACTGTAATATTACCATGGCACGTCATTAGGGGTTGATCAAGAATTGATCAAGAATTGATCAAGATGGAGGAACTTGAGAAAGGCAATTGGAAATGACCGTCGCTCTCCTACGATGCAGTAAGCCTAAATGGAGGTGGCATTTGGTGCAAATATTTCTAGTTTTTTCAATTCAAAGATATAATGCATGTCATCAGCCAGATGATATAATGCATGTCATCAGGTGTTGTCATCGACAACACCTGTCGTAGCGAGTGTACCACTGTAAAGGATCGAAAGTATATAGTATTATTATTTCTAGCGTTGATTTTTATTACATTTAGGGTGAGTCCGATTTATTACATTTAGCGTTAACTTTTACAACATTTACGATGGGTATAACATTTAGCGTTGTTATAACATTTAGCTGTGATACACACGTGTTGAATTTGTGTCCGACCTTACACGTGGAATTTTCATACCTTATTTCCAGTAATATTATTCTCATTAAGTGTTTTAATCCTCCTAAGTAGTTTTTAAATTATTGAGACCTGGGCTCTACTGCTCTAGCACTGTTTCATGCAGTAAACAGTTCAGAGAAAAAATTAACAAAATTAAAAAACGAAGACTATTTTCAATTTTGGAGACTAGTCTGGTATCGCATTAAAGTCTTACATTGTACAACTTCACAGCTTAAACAACTAATTTTCTGAAGTTGATACTCTGGAATATCTTGTTAAATTACACACTTTCAGCATTGGATTTGACATTGTAAAAATTTGCTGCTGCAATATTTGAAATATTAGCAAAACCGGTTTTGGTGTCCCACCTACTTGCTTACTATGTTTTCGTGCTACAAAATTGAGATAAAACCATAAATTGAGAAGTGAATCAGTTTCCTGGGTTCAAAAATTCAAATTTATATCTGTATACACTGGAGTGGTAAGACGGTTCCTATGTATGGTATTAATCAGAAAAAAATATCATTTGGTGTCCCACCTTACAAGTCAAACCCACATTTGGCTCAATAAAAGGACATTTTGAGCGGGATGTAAATAATTCCTGCACCCATGATTGCAACTTACTTCTCATCAGTTCCAAAGAAATTTGTATATAAGATAAATTAGAACATTGAGTCAAAGGAAAAGAAACATAAGGCATGAATTTGGGGCCAAAACTGTCATGTCACAACTTGGTACACAATTAAAAGAATTAAGCTGCAATATATATATATATATATATATATATATATATATATATATATATATATATATATATATATATATATATATATATATATAGATAGATAGATAGATAGATAGATATATATATATATATATATATATATATATATATATATATATAAGATGAAAATAAGAAGCCACCGAACGCACGACATATCAAAATCAATCCATAAAAAAACGAGAATGTTAGCTGGATCGTTAAAATCTTCAATACAATAAGATGATAAAACTGGTTAAATCTTTGAAAAGGTAAAATGAGTATACATATTGCGCCGGCGTTTCGAAAAGGTAAACTTTTCTTGATCACGTATAAAAGTACACTGAAAAGACTCTCAGAAACCAGCACATGGGATAAGAACGAATATTGGTGAAAAAGCAAATACCGGAAGATCTTCCGGTATTTGCTTTTCCACCAAATTACGACGTTTCGGGTTACATACCCTTCAACACGGTAACAGAATGTCAACTGAAGTCACACAAACGAGGAGTCAAAGTCAAGGAAAAAGCACCAGTCAATAACAAGATTAAAATCATTCAAGCAGTGATTCTAGCTTAGACTTAAGGCCATGGGGGTGAAGAGTGCCACGTTTAAGGATAAGACGGTTTTCAGTGGTGACCAAAAAGTCTGTAATTGTGCAAAGGGAGGGCCGATTAAAAATGGGCTGCTACAGGAAAGCCAGACAAGTTAAGTTTAATAGATCGGAGGTGTTCAGTAATTCTATCGGCCAGCCTCCGTTTGGTTTATATATATATAAATATAGTAATTAACATAGTTCAATGCTGATCAGGAAAGTGCTCAATACGAAGTAGAGCTGTACAAAATAAGTCAATATTTTGGATCAGGCCTCGCTACTAATAGTTTCACGCTGTCTTGCGATCCTCAGGCGAGTGACAATTCTAGCGAAACTCTCTCAAGGCTTTTTCTTTTTCCTCGCACGGTTCAGTGGGTCGAGATGTCTGCACTTGGATACAAGTTCGGTTCTTTTGTTGAGAAGGTTGTTCTTTTGTGATTGGGCAGTGATTATGGCAACTTTTTCTTCCAGGCAGAGATTACATTGTGTGTCACTTCTTTTATTAGTGTTCGCTTGTTTGTTCAAAGGTCCTGTTGATGCTTTCTGGAATGTTCTTTATGATAAGTGGGGGGTGGTTGCTCTGTTTGTGCACATACAGAGGGGTGTTTTTTGGTTTCATGTACGGCTTGTATGAGCTTGTGCTAAGATCAAGGGTAAGGTCTAAGAAGTTCACTATTTTTTTTGTTTGTTTCAATTTCTATTTTAAGATTGTTCTTTGAGAATATCTTGCATATTTCTTTCTTTATTTTTCTGTTTGCCTTGGTCAAAGGCTTACATGAATTCCCCTCCCCCGCTCCCCCTTTCAATGTTGCGCTGAAAGAGTGACTGTATGCCGTGAATAGGCTAACTGTGGTCAACACTGCGAAGGGGAGCGGGGGTGTCCCAAGGAGTTTTGTCCAAGATTGTCTGAGCTCCAAGCGTATTATTTACGAGACTCAGAACAAATTCAATAGATAATGCTTCATTTTTCGGGCCGACTTTTTCGGAAAAGTTTTTTCGGAGGCTTATAGGTCTGAGGATTTTAGCATAAAGAGTTAGTAGCATAAAGAGTTGTTTTAATGTGCTGTTTGATTCATTTGTATACATTTATTTGGAGTCGGGACGATAATAAAGAATAGACTGTTGCAGGTATTCTTGGGGAATTTGCACCTCGTAAGCCATGGGCAGAGGTACGGGCAGAACGCCTACCAATTCCTCCTTGTAATACAGATGCAAAACCAATTAAAAACATGTTTAAACTTGGAGGAGGCAATTTTAGAGCCAATAATTTAACAGTTGAAATATGGAAAGAGACTTTTGAATATTTTTCAGGCCCGGGTAATCTCCAGGATACGTTCTATTCCGATAGATACTATATATATACATATAACCAAAACAATTTCTTGGATAGAAAAGTCTGACTTCTATTGCAAACTGGTGTTAAGGAGACGAGATTTTAACTGAAAGAGCGCCATGATCTACCATGAAATGTTAAAGGCACATCTGAGATCCAAGCTTTTAAAATATAACGATGGTAGATCGTTAGTTAAGGCTGGTTTTTGGCATATTTTGAAACAAATTGCACCACTGTGACTCCATTTTTCACGTCACATGAAACTGGTTACGCATGCTTTTTTCCCTCTTTAAACCGAAGCAATTTCATTACGTTTTGCTTCCAAATTTGCTTTCAAAATAAATGGTAGACCGTTGGGTTAACTTATCTTTCACTGCCGGTCTCGTCAAGTTCGGATGTACGGCATATTTTTTGAGAAAACACGGTAAATTACTTTAAAATGAAGTAATAGGCAGGATGCATCAGTGCCTCTGTTCTCCAAAATGCACTTATCAGGTAACACTTCATTGTTTTGAACAAATTTAAAATACATAAACACGAACATTTTTTTCAATATTCTTTTTATTTTAAGACAGTGTAAACCAAAAACAAGTCACTGTTGAGAACAGCTACATGAACGATCGGGCGCTTTAACTTATTCCCTTTTGCAAATGAACCCATCAAGACAAAATGACACTTTCTACTGTGTGACCCGAGTAGTTCTAACTTCCCGAAATTCTCAGACAATCTTGGACAAAACTGTTGGGACACTTTGCCATAATATTCTTGAATTTCAGTTCAAAGGTTTACATGAATTCCCCTCCCCCGCTCCCCCTTTCAATGTTGCGCTGAAAGAGTGACTGTATGCGGTGAATAGGCTAACTGTGGTCAACATTGCGAAGGGGAGCGGGGGTGTCCCAAGGAGTTTTGGCCAAGATTGTAGCTTATCCCAGTATGACTCTCGTGTTTCCACTTTTCACCCTCAAGAAATTCGTTCGGGTTGTGAAAGATCAAACGGCATTAAAATTTTAAAAATGAAATGTAACGTATCTCTATTTAAATAATACGAAATATTAAAAGCATCATCATTATCAGATGATAGTCACTGTAAACTTTCCATGAAAAATCAAAAAGATTGTAGAATGGGCAAGATTAAATTTGTATTCATCCAATGGTAGGGGTACTTCTCATTTGGCAATTTTCTGATCATTTTGTAATTATTTCGTTTTTATTGAAGTGAAAATTTTATGGCAAACGAAAGCTGAAAATGGCGAATGCTTAATAGTGGCCCAGCTACAAGGGAGGATGGGCAGAGGCAAACGCCCCCTAGCCGGCTCTGATGAATGAAAAATTCGGAAATTTGCTAACGCTGTGACACCAGTCATTCACAAATTAATTTTCCCAACTATTTCTTCATGAATTTCCGAATTCTCAAATTAAGGCTCCATATTTGTAATAAATTGTTTCAAAAAGAAAATTTTCCCCGCGTTTCAAGCGCCTAATGTGCAATTCCTAATGTAGTGCTCGTTCATTTTGGTGAACACTTTGTCGAGGTCTGGAAATGACAAACTCGGAAATTTGTCATAATTTTCTTTCATAAAATTCCAAATTTTCTTCAATATAAGCTATTGATTGTGAAATATTTTATCGGTTTTGGAAACTTTTAAAATGTGATCGGAGAGCTTGAGTTCACAGGCCTTAGATAACAAATAGCACAAACGATCTTCAGAAGCGATGCAACAATTCTCATATTTGCCAATAGAAAGTACAGATTCTTTTGTAATTTCCCAAGTTCTTTACAGGAAACCCAGAATCCAAAAATTTCTGCAATACAAGCTCGATATCTTCAAATATTTGTTTGAAAAGGGCAAAATTAAGTTTCAAAGAGTTGCAGTTCGAAATTGTGTGATATTTTAAAAAGATTATGTCAGGACACGTAAAATTGATTCGTATGCTTTCCACATTCCTTCTTTGTATTTCTCAAACAATAAATGTATTTGTCTCCTTTAGTTATCAAATGGGGACTTCCATTCATAACTTTGTTTGAACTTTACGGATGTTACATAATTGGTGGGGGATGCTCTTTTTAGCTATTCTTAAACAAATATTTGCAACTTCGTTACTGACAGGAAAATACACATCTAGATAACTGTGGGTGAAGTGATAGATAAAAAAAGGAACAAAAGTATGAATAAGTATCAACATTTAATTGGAACAAAAGCAAAGAAAGAAAACTCTTGTCTAAATACACAACCTGCATGTTTCCAGTAATTTACATTAATCAGGGGGAGACGGTTTCGACTTTTCGAGATAACAACAGCAGATAAAAACGCCAACCATGTGTAATTAATGTCTGTGTATACATTTCTTTATCTACTCTCTCAGTAGATGATGTGTAATATGAGCTGCTATGCATTCTTTTGTTTTTGATTTCTATTTCAGCTAATTAGGCTGCTTAAACACATGGGATACTTGTAAAGTTCGATGAAATTTTTAAAGGCTAGGTAGCCGGTATGTGATGCATTGCCATCCTCCCTTGAAGTTCAGAAGGGATTTTTGCCGGTCAATGAAGTTGATCGAATTTATTCTTGTCATAATCTTATGTCACAAGGTAGTCAAATAGTTTGTAGAATGCCCATACCAGTTCATTTTCCAAAGATTAATTTCTTTACATTACCATTTCATCCAATGGTACTGGTTCATTTTATCTGGTAATTTTTTGATTATTTTTCACTTTTTTATTGAAGTATAAATTTTATTGCTAAATCTCACAAAGGCAAAATTTCCCGCGCTTCGCGCATCGCAAAATGCAATAGAACGCCCAAGAACGCGTTATTCCTCGCTCATACTTCAGTTTGGTAAACTTTTCTGAGCTCTGTAAATGACAAAATCGGATATTAACATATGTGACACCAAATCATCAAGAAACACCGGAAGTTATATTGCTATTTTTGTAAACTGTTTTTCATAGAATTCCAAATTTTCTTCTATGAAAACTCTTGATTTTGAAATACTTTGTCTAAAAAGGACAATAAAGTTTGGCAAACTTGAGATGTCATCGGAGAGTGTCAGTTCGTAGGCCTTAGAGAACATTATGTAGCAACAACGATTCAGTCGTGGTGCAATCATTCTCAGATTTGCCACCAACATATGAAGGAAGTGCCGATTCTTCAGTAATCCGCTAACTCTTTAAATTTCCTTACAGGAAACCCAGAATCCAAAGCTTTCTGCAATAAACGCTCAATATATACATGTACTTGTTTAAAAGGGACAAAAATTCCGGCACGATTTGTGCGTCGCAATACGTCCCTGATACAGTGGTATTCACACTTGAAAGAAAATTCGGAAAAGTTAGCTACTACTTACGAGCCCGAGACCGGTTGTATTAGGGGCCGCGATTTGTGCTTTCATACACACCTATCAGTATCATCAGATACCTTTCCACCCTGTCAGTTGAGTAGTCTGTGTAGACGGATTCTTTAGTTATTGAGGTGTCAAAATGTTATCAATGATCAATGTTGCAGAGCAGTGACGAAGCTACAGGAGGCAGGGGCGATTGCCCCATGGCTCGAAAAATTGAAAAATGAAGAAATTTGCCATTTGAGACACCATTCAAATACAGTGCGGTTTTCCCAACTTTTCCTTCATTAAACGGCAAATTTTCCCGCGCGCTCCGCGCCTTAGCCTGCAACCCTTTATGCAGTAAGTGGTCGCTCATAAAGCAGTCAGTGGTAAACTTTTTCAAGCCGCTACAGTGCCGTTTCCCTAAAATTTTCTTCAAATAAAGGCTTTTAATTTTTAAATATTTTGTCTAAAAAAGATAGCAAAGTTTCGGGAGCTTTTTGAATGTCGCCGAGAAGCCTCAATCCGCAATCCTTAGATAACATCATGTAACAAAAACGATCTTCAGTCGACATGCTAACTCCGATATATGCTAACAGGAAACGCAGACTCTTCGATAGTCCCCCAAATGTTCAAATATCCTTACAGGAAACCCTGAATCTAAACTGTTTCTTGCAATACAAGCTCCATATTTACAAATGTGTAAAAGGACCCAAATTTTCGACGTGCGGAGTACAGTAGTGTTTAAACTTTAGACAAAAATCAGATTTTTTTTATTTAAGAAAAAAGTTCTTGCTCGTAGAAAAAAGCGAGAAATTAAGAATAAAAAATGTACCGTTTGGTCAATGGGGTAGTGAGAGGTGCATGGCTCAAAATTGTTCCTCCCCACCACTTTCATATTGCTTCATACGCCACTGAGCTATTCAGACAGAGAATCACCGTACTTCCCTATTTCCCGTTTTCTTTAAGTCCCCCCCCCCCCTTTTTGAAATGCCTGTATCCGCGCCTGACATGTGTCGGAAAACAGAGACGTCGGAACACAGAAACGCAACTGTCATGTCAGTCCAAGCTTAAACGCATGATTTCAACACTTTTCGTTAATACGAAATGGCAATATTCACAATGTACGTGTATCAGTATTCTATTACCTTTAGGAGCTGAAATAAGTCACTGGCTCGGTGGTTTAAGTCATTGTCACAAAATTCAAACAGTCTTAAGTTGGACTGCTGGATTTAAGCCACAGCTACAATCTTCCACAAAATTACATGGTCCAAAACCAGCTCCCTATATCAACGTTGAGGTCTCAGCAAACGTCGGGCTTCCGCAACATTGAATGACCGGAGTGGATGTACTGTGGGAGGTGGTGATCTCATGGTTTTTATTACGAGCGAATACGAAGTATAGTAGCCGCTCTATGGACTTGTTACAGTGTTTTCATTCTGTGCCTTGCTGGTTTTATTACTTTGTAGTGTTTGTAAATTAAAAGGCGTTGACCACGAAAACAGATAATTTATTTAAGGATGTTTCTGGTTTCATGACACGATGAGGCATATTAGTCCAGGGATATTTGAATAACATGGTTCTTGGAACGACCAGGAAACGACTATATGAGGTTCTCAGAAGCATATAGTTTTTTGTCAACTGCCGTTCTTTATGACATGGTCGTTACCCTTCTTTTCTTACAGTTTGAAACATCCGAGCCATCTGTTGACGTGAAAGTTTCGGCGTTGTTGTAAGAAAAAAAACGGGTGATTTCTTTTCATGACCAAAGAACTTATAACTGTAACAAGAGCGACAAACTTAAGTTATATTTTATTTTGTTCAAAATTGAAGGCCGTCACAGAGGGTTAGGAATAGAGAACGGATAAGATAACGTATTCTCCCGGATGCGAAAATTGCGCAATAGTAACTGCATAGTTTTCTTCTGACCGAGACGTTTCAACTGAAATTTTTATCGCCCTTACCAATATGCGCTTGCTTTGCCTTTGACCACATGATCAGCCGAACGACATGTGATACAGTTGATGATATCAAGTGCTACCGCGGCTTAAAAAGGCCATTTCGAGAGTTTGATGTGTTTCAGTGAAAAGTCAAATATGGGCCATGCGCAGGGCATTATTTGCTTAGCCGAATCTAAATAACTTATTTAACCTCAACCCAAGTTTTTTTTTGTTTTACATTTTGTGAATATTCTCACATTAGATTCTTTTCATTGGTGGCTGTGCTTGGCGCCATGGCATAATTAGATTTAGCAATCTTGTAAGACAAATTTAAAATGGTTCCTTTGAGCAACCGTACTGTAAGGGAAAAGACTTTCTAGCTGCGCACTTATCCAACCAAAGAAAGAAGAGGAAGGTGAGAAATTTTATACCGGTACTGTTTATGTTGTTGACAATTATAGTAGGAATGGGAAGAGAGATCTCTGACGAGGGAGTAGCAAAATAAAAGACTGCGTAGTTACCTCTCTCTATTCATTAGCCACTCGAGATGATTGCTAAGTTACATCTCTTCTGATCTGAAAGTATATGCTTACTATGTTGGTGATCATGCGATGCATTTACATACAGGTGATCCGGTTGAAGTGCCGAACCGTAATAAGGACTGCCCTCGAACAATACTGAGAACATTAAGGAAGTTTTAAAAAAATGATATTGTCATTCGTGAGGAAATTTTGATATTTTGAACTTCCAATAATATGGGTGAAATTCTGACAGTTTTGGTTATACGGTCGGAAATTATAAATAATACAATTCTTCTGGAATCTAAACACGTCTATTTTCTAGATTTTAAATAATACAATTCTTCTGCAATCTAAACACGTCTATTTTCTAGATCTAGAAGAAAATATCATCCACCACCTGTTTTGTTTAGTCAATTTTAACATCATATATACGTATTACTCATATGTACTTTTCTAAACGTCGAGCTTGTAGCATAAACATTTCTGTTTCCCTCACCTCACATAACTAATGTTTCACCTGTATAAATTTTCAATACTGATATCCTTTTCTGAAATGCGCAGGCCTCCTTATCATAACAAATTCACCATCTACTGCCTGTTCGTATCAGGGAGTTGCTAAAATTTAGCAACTCTGTCAATAGGCCTATCACTAGAACCGTTAGACCGCCTCCATTCGTGAGTATGAATGCCTTGCATTCTGGTTATTATATTTATGCCAAGGATAAAAGCATGCAAGGACCTGAATGATCCTTGAATTTATCATACCTACCTATGAACAGAAACTGTAATAAAGTAACATTTCTCTCCCATATAATGGACCATAACTCAGCCATTTAAAATGTTTTGCGTAGGGTTCATTGTCCAACTCCCATCTTGAAAAGCCTTGACATTAGGGTGGGTTGTTGTCAGAGGAAACTCATATTCATCCATTTTTAATACAATTTCTGATTTACAAAACATGGAGGCGGATTTCTTTTGGAAGAAAAATGAAAGATCACGACATTACGACTGTTTAAATATAAAGGCTGGGATTTTATTGGTTGTTGCTGCCAAGTAACCGCACCAATCGTATCACTGAGTTTATTAAAGGAACGCCACTTTATGGTGGTGGGATCGAGAAGGCAAAATTTCCCTATTTCGCTGTAATGAGCACCGAATTAGTAACCTTCGAATTCAACAAGGCTAGCAAAACAGATTGCGGCGATGTGTTGCTCGTTAACTACTATGCATGAATACATATGACACCGTGGCGGCCTGCTAAATTTCTGTTTTTTTCGTGCAATCACAGACAAGAAGTGTTCGTGGTAATTTGGTTAAGTTGCCTTTTATAAAACCCTCAACCCTCTATCAAAAGTACGAAAATATCACATTGCTATATTTTAATTCCAAAAGATGAATGGATAGTATTATCGGACGACTGGTTGAGTCAAAGTAAAAAATTGTAAAAAGGGTAGGAAAGTAGGAGCAGGTTAGGAAAGTATTTAAATAGTTGTTATATCGAGCTAAACTCCAAATACAGACACAATTTTCGCTATAGACTTACACAAGGGTGGCAATAGCAGGGGGCGGGCCCCCCGTCGGGGAAGGCTGGCCCCGTCGAGGACTCAAATTCAATTTCGTCGGGAACTCTTAATGTATGCGATAAAATTTTAAATCCGATAGACTTCAGTCTGTCCCCAGTCTCCCCCTTCCCCGACGATCTTCTTGATTTTGCTTACCAGAAGACTCTTAAAGGAAACTCTCTCATATTTCCAATTTTCCTTAAGCAAAAGACCATTTTTCAATATAAGCTTGATATTTGTTAAACATTCTGAAAAGAAAGTCAAATTCTTTTATTTTCACCGTACTTCAAATCATGATACCTCAACCAAATTCAGTCTTAATTTTGGGCAGATTGATCTTCAATACTGAAGACTCCAATTTCTCAATTCTTCTTTGCAAATGAAACCATTTTTTCAAAATTTCTGCCTTAAAAACCCTCCAATAAACAATGGCGTACTACACGGGGGCAGGTTGCCCCCAAATTTGTACAAAATTTGCCTGAAAAACGCTGTATCAAAGTGAAACTTTCAAAAATGCAAAATGGTGACAAGGAATTATGACACATTCGGACTGCTAATGGATTTTTTCTCAGCCCCCCCTTTCATATACTGTAGTCTTGCAAACACTTTTCTCGAAATGGTAAAATATTCGGAGGAAGGTTGAAAAAGGTTCAGGATTTCACCGACGGACGGGAGGTGCAGGTACATCGGTCAGTCTGTCCTGTCCCGATAGCCGAATTCGAGCAACGGTAATGAAAATCGGCCAGGCTGTGTTCATTTATCCATAACGATAAACAGCTGTGTAAGAATGTTTTCCCCTAAGTCTGACTGAAAATTCATTTGTACCCTCCTCGTAACGTGAAATATTTTCAAAGATGTTGGGAGCAAAATCATTCATAGTCGAGTGTTCGGGCAGTGACAGAGAGAATCTCATCAATTAAGTGGACCTTACAATTCAATACAATTATGAGTCGGAATAGAGTCAAACACATGAGAATATTTTCAAATCCGTTGTGCAGTTTTCCCCCGAAAAGAGAGAATAACATTTCATCTAGTGGTAGTGTGGTACCCTTTTTTCTGGAAATTTTCTGATCACTTAGAAGGTTGTTTATTTCTTCTAAACAAGTGACAACTTTATTGCGAAGGAAAGCTCAAAATAACGACTGCTTCATTTCTAGTTACAGTTGCTATTTCCGGCTGTTTGGGGTATTCGAACTTTTTAAAAAATTCTGTAGGCTCCGGGCCAACTAATAGTGGCGCTTCAATCAGAGAGTGTTTTGGTCCAACAATTTACTTAAAATGCATTCTTACAAACCATTCTTCGTTTTGGGCAGTAAGCATTACGGTGAAATTTGCTTGAAAAACTAATGTGTTGTTCTCAAGATATAATCAGGTAAAGTTGTCGCATTTTCAGCAAAATGCGAACTTGTAGTAAGCAAATATGACATCATGTCATGGCCTTACCCTAATGGACAGTGTTTCTGTCTATTTTAATTTTACAACCAATTTTCTCCTCTTTAATCCCCTGTTACCAGAATGTGATTGATTGCATAAGTTGTCATGAGAACTTGACAAACTCTGCCTTTCCCACAGGGAGATCCAGTGCACCCCAATGTCAAACTTAGTGGGAAACTAGGGGCAAAGGATTTTGTTGAAAAAGAAAAAAAAAACTTTCGGACGCAGCGCAAAACCGAGCTCAAAACGGGAGTGGGGCGAAGCCCCGGGAGCTCGGAGGTTTTAACGTATCTCTGGATGAAAAATTACGTCTTTGGAGACTGAGGTATATATATATATATATTTTTTTTTTTTCGGTTAACCCAACTCCTACCTGACCTTAACTGGAGGGGGAGGGAAAGACCCCACGTAGCGTCGCCACTGGAGAGGTCCTATCTGTATACTAACTTGGTCCTATCCCTATTTACTTCAAGGTCAACACAACAGTCTGAAAAACAATAGGGAAACAAAACATTTTGTCAATGTGAGGAAGTGATTATAACCTCCGCTGAGCTTAACCTCACTTTGGAACACAAATCTAGTAACTTCTTTTACTAATATCTGGAGAAACGCATGTCCGATGTGAATGGAAGTTCCACCAACTTGTGTCGATTGTTTCCTTTTTCACATAAGAAAACCAAATATTTTTTAAAGTTCCCCAGGTTTAAACCTTCTAAAATATTGCCAGCTAATGCCACAGGGCTGTAGAGAAGAGAACAGTGGATTGTAATAAGCATTGCTCTATTTAACGAAACAGACAAGGTACTAGACACAACAGATCCTTTTAAAGTTCAAATTAAATCTTTCATAAACAACCAACTGGATGAACAATTTCTAATAGATAAGAGAACAGTGGATTGTAATAAGCATTGCTCTATTTAACGAAACAGACAAGGTACTAGACACAACAGATCCTTATAAAGTTCAAATTAAATCTTTCATAAACAACCAACTGGATGAACAATTTCTAATCCTTTGGAGCAAAAAAAAAAAAAAACAATGAATTAATTTTGAAAGACATAAATATCTCAGAAATTGCCAGCATACTGTTGGCCTCTGACCAATTTGTGGTTATGAGGATGGGGGAGGGAACAAATTTGGACAATGCACCTCACCCTACCCCATTGACCAAAAGGTACAGTTTTTATGCTAATTTTTCCGTTTTTTCTACGAGCAAAAACTTAAAATTAAATGCCATAACTCGTTTTTTTTTTCAAATGAACATGCGCACTGAAAAACGGAAATATTCGTTTTTGCAAGCCATGCTACACCAGACAACAATTCCAGTATATATATGCCCTCTGTAACAGTGGCGTAGATAAGACTTTTTTCCGAGGGCCAAGCACCCAAATTTTCTGATTTTTCTTAAGTGTGAACACTACTGTGTTAGAAACGTAATTTGGGTCCTTCTACACATTTGTAAATATGAAGCTTGTATTGCGGAAAATAGTTTTGATTCAGTGTTCCCTATAATGAAATTTGAATATTTGGGGGACTATCGAAGAATCTGCGTTTCCTATTAGCATATATCTGAGATAGCATGTAGAATGAAGATCGTTGTAGTTACATAATGTTACCTAAGGAATACGGTTTGAGGTTTCTCGGCGACATTCAAAAAGCTCACGCAACTTTGCTATCTTTTTTAGACAAAGTATTTAAAAATTAAGAGCCTATATTCGAGCTTCTGGAATTGTGAGGTCGGGCAGGACAAACTGCGATTCCCCGACTGACACTGGTAGCCGTCTACGGAAGGGGTGGGGCCCGGAGAGTTTTCCTCATCGAACCTGGCTAAACGCAAAATGGTGACTCCTAAAGACCGAAATGAAGGTTAATGATGCACTGGGTGTGCCAGGAATTGCTGTTAGCTCCATGGTTACGAATTTGAAGGGAAAGTATCATAGAAGTTTCAAAAAAGGGATCGAAAGGTTTCATTTTTTCACAGTCCTGGGGAGGGGTCTAAAGGGACAGGGGAGGGGGGTTTCGTCATCGAAACTGGCTAAAACGTAAAAAAGTAACTCCGCCGTTCTGGGAAAAATTTTGCTTTTTAAAGAGTGCTGAGATGCAAAATGTTGCTATTTTTTAACATTTGAGGCATACGTGAAAACGCATGCGTGCCAATAGGAGAGTTATTTCTCGCAACTAGCTGATTTCCTCGGCTGCTGGCACGTGACTCCCATTGCGTGCACTACTGATGCTTTGTTAGATGAGCCTTGGGCAACTCTAATGGTTACTCAAAGATATTTCAACGAAAATGCCTTAATTTGAATATGGAATTAGATATTTGCCTGCGTGTTTTCAATAGTCCCAGTAACTGCCAGGCATGTATTCAGCACAAAAAACAGCACAAATGTATGCCCACACGCGTTAAAAGATCTTATTTGATGATGTGTTACGTCTTGAGAGATGCCAAACGGTTAACTCCAGATGAGTGGGAACTTGGGAAGAAGTGGACTGTGGGTAACCATTGACGTAGGTACAGGGGGAAATTGCCCCCCGTGGTTCGGAAAAAGGAAAAATTCGAAATTTTTCCGTACGTGACACCAGATCAACAACTTGAAACCCTTCAACTACAGAGCGTTGCAATCACTTGTTCACTAGTTTGGCCTATCCCCACACTATAAAAATCAAAGATTTGGAACATATTCCATATCCTGGAGATGAAGAAAATCGGAAACTTGCTCTATGTGGCATTAGGTTATCAAGTGACACGAGCAACTGCAGTGTTGTTTTTCTGAATTTTATTTTAAGAAATTTCATGTTTTGTCCAATACACGCTCCTTATTTTCAAATATCGGTCTAAAAAGGCAACATAACTGTCACTCTATAAGACTCAAAATTTCGTCGAAGATCGTAGATCCGCTCTGCTAGGATAACATTATGCAACAATGATCTTCACTCTTCAGTCTTGGGATTTTCTAATGAAAAAGGCACATTCTTTGGCAATCCTCAACTTTTCAAAATTCCTCCCAGGATTCAACCCAGAATCTAGAAAAAAAATCTGCAGTGGAGGCTCAATACATTTAAATTTTTTCACAAATTACATTCCCAATACAGTAAATTGTTCACATATTAAAGAAATTGGAAATTTTCCGTGCTTGCCTCTGGAAAAAGTCTAGCTACGCCTCTGTGGGTCACTTTCCCGAATTAATATGTGACTTAAAACGACTTGGATTGGTCGATCTTCTATATAGGTGCGGGATAGGACTGTCCATAATCTCATCGTACGTAATTCCGCGTTGATCTCCCGGTAAACTGAAATCGGGTTTTCTCGAGAGTGTTAAAATTTGCAAAAGGTTCTCATGGATATTTGAAGCGCGAAACGGTTGTGTGAGTAGCCGACCCCATTTGATCTATCCTGGTTATTTTCTTACGAGGGGAGGGGATGCCTGACGTGGATGATCTTTTGCAGTAAGTTGTTGAATGTACGAATTAACAGTCCCTGTGATTTGTTAGCAAAGTGAGTGCTTGCAAATTGTGTCAAGCCTGAAGACAGATTTTCACCGAATTCTATCAATATTTTATTTTCCGATGTTTATGAATCAGGACTGCTTATACAGCATACTGTACAT
Organism: Holothuria scabra; assembly: GCA_037179385.1. NCBI lineage: Eukaryota > Metazoa > Echinodermata > Holothuroidea > Aspidochirotida > Holothuriidae > Holothuria > Holothuria scabra. The sequence continues at coordinate 52,284,660 of CM074187.1, forward strand.
AACACATTTATTTTTCACACAAAATCACACTCTTAAACATCAGTTCCATAGTTCAAAAAGTTAAACGAGTTCCATCAAAACTTTGCGACTGAAATATTTTTAGGTTGGACGTATTTTCATCTGTACGTATCGGAGATCGTAATAATTTTTATTATTATAGATCTTAAAATCATAACGGCCATACACTCCGTTAAGGTTGGCAGGATCGCAATTATTGAACCACCAGCCGGCATCAAGATAATCGGCACAGTCATAAGAATACAAAGAAAAATCATAGTCATCGTTGTCCCGGTCAGGAGTTGAAAAGTCTTGATCACGGTGATAATCCATAAAGTCGTATCCTGTAAAAGCAAGTGTATATGCAGATTAGACGTGCCAATAAGTGTTTTTGTTAGTCGCGATGAGGTTGAATACAATGTGAGAAATATACAAGAAATGAACTTCAGTATAACCAAAGTGGATTTTTAAATTTTTGACTGACCATTTCCTTGTTTGATAGCAGCCTTGATCCAACTCAAACCTAATGCAACTTAATGGAATGACTTGATTTGATCGTGCAAAATGTTACTCACGATTTTTGTACTTAGATTTCACTGATTAACATTTCATGGTTAATTTAGGAGTTGCAGCTCCCTATAATTACAGGCTTAGGGAAACGCACTCTAAAATATATATGGGTTTATTAGAGTATAATTACCCCAAACGAGGTTAATGCTATGCCCACACGGGGACACTCTAAAACTGATATAAATAATCCCAGGAAATGTTACTTGAGCCCACATGAGGTTTATTTTAAGAGAAATTAATGCATGTTCATATACACTACACTTTCGGGTTAAATATGTACCATCTATTCAGATACAAGAATCAATTTTTTTTAATGATCTCGGGAAAGAATTAGCATTTGGAAATATTTTGTGTCAGAATTATTTCGAGATCCTCTGATTATTAAGAGATACTACCTGAAGATAATAAAATATCTCGAGATAATCGGAAAATCCTGATATAATTCTGAAATAATATTTCCACATGCCAGTTCCCGGGCTCTGTATTTTACTTAGGTCATGAATGTCTTATGTTATCGGGATTCAAATGTCTATTTTCTACTATCTAATTTTCAGGAGATTAGATTAGATGAGATGAGATGAGCTGTTTATCTAGGGTCGTTCATGGCTTTTTCTTATTGTATGGCTGGTTATCCATATATATTCCATTGCCTATGCGGAGCATCACACACAACTACCCCTCCCTGGGAATCCAACCCAGACCTTCCGAGTGCTAAAGAAGGAATTCTCTGCCACTTGGTCACTTGAGAGAGACTCCCTTGAACAATTACTTTAACATTACATCAGATTTCATTGTGCTGCATGATCAACATAATTCTAACAAAACTCAAAGTAATGCAGCTTGTGGCAAATATAATCGTGGGTGCCAACGGTAAGCATGTCGATTCTGTTACAATGTGAATTTCAAGCAAAAAAATATAAAAAAGGAAAAGGTGTGCTCTGTAGATATTACTTTTCGTTGTAATAAATTAAGGAGAGAGAGAGAGGGAGAAGGGAGATATTGGACGAAAAAGTACCGTAAGGTTGGGTAGTTAGGCCGCCATCAAGTTCTCTAAATTGGCATGGATCAAACCACTGGATGAAACAGTCTAATCATAAAACATAGGGAACCAAATCAGACCGTTCATGTTACCACGTTTTTTAAACATAAATTTTAGTCGGCCAAAACATGTAGACACGGAAATTTCAGTTTCTTGTTACTTTTAGACCAAGAATACCCCACCAATGATATGCCCATTTCTTTTACGTGACTGAAAACAGCTAATTTTTAAAAGTGACCTGGTCCCGGAACATGATATTAGAATTCTTTTTCATAAAAGCAAAATGTTTTTCAATTTTCAGTGTGTCGATGATTTTAACCAGTTATTTTCACAAACCTGTATTTCCAGTAAAATTGCCAAGTTTGAGCTGATAATTGTTGCTCTCGTCTTTGACACGGAAAAGGTCATAGTTCAAGTACCAATCGTTGACGTCTTTTTGCTTGGTCACCCTGACATCAATGCGTAATGTGTAGTTTTTCTGATTTGTCATATGGTGGAGTATTTCATTACCAAGCCATACATTTTTATTTTTCCCAGCTGAACCAAATCCTGTTTTGTATTCTTCCCATAGTCGGTTAAAGCTTACTGATCCATCTACACGTCGCTGGAAAACCTAAGGTATGAGAGAAAGTGAAGAAAGATCGACAGCTGTATGAATACGTAATGTATGCGACTTGTGACCTTGTTGGAGTAAAAGGTTAATAAATGATGATCATATTGATTTGCTTTAAAGGGCTTGTCCTCTCTACCCAATTTACAGTTTTTGTAGTAGTCTACTGAAATTCTCTACTGGAACAACTCTTTATTGGCAGTACCATAACTTATTTTACACAGCATGAACTATACTGAGTGTTTTGATTATACCAAGGAGCTGTTATTTAAATAGCAGCTCCCTGGTAATAGACGAATCCGGACAGATTGTAATGGTCTGATTTTAGTCGGCCATTACTGGGGTCCATCACCTTTAATCTTTAAATTTCCTTCCTTATCTGTTCCATGGATGGTTGTACACTGAAGTGTATCTTGATTTACTCATCTTCACTGAATATGAGGATTTGAAATTCACGTAGACAATAAATGAAGACGATTAAAGGCTGATGGACCCCATTAATGGCTGCCTACAGTCACTAAAAACAGGCGCTAAACGGATTCGTCTATACGCATTGAGCTTTTCTATACTCGTGAAGCAGTAAACTGACAGATTGAGTCTGGATGAAGATGAATTTTAAACAATTGTGGGAGAGGCGGCGTAAGTAAAATGATTAGGAGAATTGGTACTGTTTGGGGAGAGAGAATTGGTCCTCTAATGAAGCGCTTAATCCCAACGATAGCCCGCGAGAAGGCCCTTTGTTGATACTATACCCCTTGCTCGACATAGACTGTACGTACCAGAGGCAATTCCTCCGGTTTTCATGCAGCAAGTATACAATGCTTATCATGAGAAGCAACTTAAGCATGGATGTACTACATGATCACATGATCACAGGTACACCTCTTCAACCCCTGGGTTGAATTGGTGTACTGACAAGGACACAATGAAATAAACATTGCAGGACAAACTCGTAATGACATTGCTAAAGACGTGGTGACAACACCGGTTAAATAATCGACACACAAAGTGCGGCACAATCTAGTCCTTGAACAGGACTTCGGCTTTGTTTTACTCCGCACTATATAGCCCTTGGCAACAATGCATAAGAGTTAGTTGGTTAGTTGGTTAGTTGGTAAGTTGGTTAGTTGGTTAGTTGGTGGTGAGTTGGTTAGTTAGATGGAGTTTTACGGCCCAGTTTCCAACCTATTGGTTTAAGTCGAGTCGCCCACGGTCTTTTTTCCAGTTGTGGCTCACTGGCTTGTTTTCCCTACTCCATTGCTTATACACAAGAGATCCTGAAGTATTGGTTTTGTAGCTTTTCTACATTTTAAAGTTTACTTTCCTGGGAAAAAATTCAGGATTTCATTTAATTTTGTCCCATTTTCATGAACGGATTAAAAAGTGATTTTTACCTCGTTGAGTTGCTTACTTCCTTTAATTATACACATTTTCCCCAAAGTCTAAAACTTTACATAGACATGACATCTTGTATCACTTTTGCATTGCTAGTCTGCATGCGATTTTTAACACTTAACTTGATCATGGGACAGCTTCGACAAGCCGATGCAGGGACAGTGCGTACCGAAGTCTTGTAATTGACTTAGTGTTACAGCCAAGGTTTATCTCCAAATTCTTCTTCTCCCTTCCATTTGAAGAAGGACTGGCCAAGAAAGTTGAATGTTTTCAGAAAGATCATTTATGGCAAGTATCGTACCTAATTACAGATTGTTTTTTGAAGCTGCGAGGAGTTGCGGGTTGTCGCCACCCCGCATAGAGTCCTCATTTCTTAAACAGTATGGTCAATGACCATGTACGGAGTAGGTTTTATCGTTAGGTATACATGGTTCTGCTCAAGAACTAGGACAAGGGCAGTCTAGTATTGTTATTTACAGGAAATACGCGCAAGAACGTGTTTAGCATTTTATACTTTAGGAAAATTGTCGTAATTTGACTTGAAGGAGGTGTATGTGAAGATTCAACAAGCATTAAATGTACATATGTGGGAAGAAATTTAATTATCTTATTTGTCTGCTTGAGGCATAGGCTATCTTAAATGGGTTTAGAACAAACCGGAGTGACGTCATCTATTTTCATTGACGAACAATGCTATACTTTCTAGTTTATAATATTTTGTTTTGCCTTGAAATACATGAATAAATGGATATGGGCCACTTTCTTGGAAATGAAAAAGACTCTCTTGTTTCAAATGAATTTATTTGAGAAAAACACTAAAACACTTAAATTAGAGGTTTAATTCTCTCACCCAAACTACAATGTTTGTAGTAGTCCCCAGAAAGCCTCAATTGGTGCAGCTCTTTGACTGACAACCAGTTCAAAAATGCAGAATACCGGAGCTCATATTGCACAGCATGTAATGCACTGAGAGTGTTTGATCATATATTGGGGTCTTGTATATACTCACCTGAAGAGATAAACTGATTTGTGTCTGGATAAGTTTAAACTAAAGTTAGACAGTTGCGGGAGCCTGGGGCTTAAGTAGGAAGGTAAGTGGAATTGGAACTGTTTGGGGTGATAGGATTAGGCCCGTAAGAATTACAAAATGATTAAAATGAGGTTAGTATGATGCCACGTGTGCTTGCTTTAAGTTTAGTTTAGGTTGAAAGTACACCACTTTATCTCTAAGGTCAAAAACATATGTAGCTTAAAGACTTAAATATACATTTGAACACTTTCGTAAGGAAGATTCATGTGCAAGTCAGGGCTGTTTGACCAGAAAGTTAATAATATAACTTGCTACGTAACACCTAGAAGAAATACTTTTTAAAATTGTCAAGTGAACTTAAGTCCACGAGTGATTTGCTATATGGTCTGTTTCTAAATTATATTAATCAATGGTACTTAGCCAACTGATCATTTTGAATACTGAAGGATGATATTACTGAACTCATGACTTACATAGAAAGTATATTTCATCCACGGACTTATATACATGGACAGAGCATGTGACGTGTTCGTCCTATCCGTCGATGGTCGCCACCGACTGGGACAAAAAAGGCGCACCAAGGTGGCCGTCATGAAGCTATAAATCATCTGATTTGACGACGTCTCTGTACTATTTTAAACAAAAGTTACACTTAAATGGGAAACAATATCATATTCCTCAAATATGTGAAGTGATTTTGACCTTACCCTGCCAAATTTCAAAAATATTGCAACTTTCTTGCAAAATATGATGATATACTTGAGCAAGTCCAAACTTTTACTTAAAACCATAGCAGACAGCCATCTTGGTGCGCTTTTTCTCATATGTACGGTAGCGACAATGTACAGTGCAGTATGCTCTGTCCATGTATAGGAAGTCCATGATTTCATCATACTCACCGTCCATCCACCGCCATTAGACATGTTACAATAGACTTCAAAGTGTGCTTCTGTCCAGTCTGTTGGTTGTATGGTGTAGACTCCATCAGGGTAACCAGATGTGTAGACATCGTAACAGTCGGTGGGAATAAGTGAGGGTCCACTAGTAGTAGTTGCTGGCTCTTGAATTGTACATGCACCTAAACACAATGTTACAGGAAAACATCAGGTACAGTTTGATTGCAAGAGGATTTCCAATCGTATACGTATGGGAGATATGTTCCATAACTCTAATGATCCATCTGAAACATTCGATTTCAGATTTAAAAATGTTACCTCATTACTTCGTCATTATAACAATCCAACGGTGTCTAATTTTATTCTTTCAAAAGGAAATGTAAGGAGGAGATTGAGCTGTATAAACCTTCTTCAGCAAATATAAATTACATATACTGCTGAAGTTCCCTTGAGTGCATATTCAACGAGTGCATATTCAACTGTGCTGAGCCCAAGTATATGACAAAAGTCCGTGTCACGTGCGAATAAAATGTCCTTTTTGTAATAATCCGTCCGCACGTCTCTACAGGTGACTTCGTATTGTGTTGAAGGGTCACCGAGAGTTTAAGCCTTCATTTAAGAAGGAACGGAATGCTTAAGTGTTGGAAGGCATTGTGCGAAGGTATTCAGGGATGTTAAGCCCCGGGATGATTGAACGCTCGATGTATAGGCGAATGGAAATAACAGGGAGTGGTAGGGCACTTCAGGTTAACACCCCAGAGAGAGAGAAGTCATGAAGAAGTAGTCTGTATCCACGTAGTATGCCGTTTTTGTGGAAGTTTCCTACACATCGCCGAGGATGCTATAGGGATCTTTTTGGGGAAAACATACATCGCAGAGGATGATATGTAAATTATTAGACATCGCCGAGGGCGTACTAGTACTTTTAAATCGACGTACTTAGTGTATAACGCTACTCTTCACCAGGCTGTACACTATAATCTTGAATGTCATGTGATCCAAGTCCGCTGAGGAGACTTGGATTTTTGGTTGGGGTTGCCGACCCCTCAGGTGGGACATGGTGGTTATCGTTCTGACGGTTTCCGGTTAGACGCCTCCTAGACAGTTAACCCCCAGGCTTGTCAAACTGAACACTGGTATCAGATATCTCGGCCTACTACCAGGGCGGTACAAGACTACTGCTTCCAGGTTTATTACAGCTCTAAGAATCTATGTCGGGACACTTTGTTAACGTATACTTAAATTCCAGCGACAAGATGTGATGCAAATTAAATGTGAGAGAGAAGGAAATAGAACTTATGACGACGAAAGAAATAATGTAACGTAATACTTTAATGTAATATATGTACATAACTTTCAACACGTGTTTTGTGTAGTATCTCAGTTACTGGTGAGCTGTCTTGCGAAACAAAAATCTTGAACCTACTAATCTACCCAAAGTCGCAAGGGTTTTCACTTGCCTGCGCGGCAAGCTTTTGCTTTGTGACAGTCCGTTACATGTAGAAACAGAGTTATAAACTACAAACTAATCGGATAACAAAGGGAATTTACATGCATATTCAGTACAATTTAAGTAGGCGTGGCCGGTTCATATCACGTCTTTGAGTTATTGTAAGAATCGGCTCATTTCAGAACTTATGATGTGTAGGTAAGATCTGGGAATATCTTATCATCGGGTGATTGCTAGTCAAGTAGCCCCTAAAAATGGCCCTCGCAAGGTCTCCCCCTGCAGGGACGTCTTTGTCAGGAAGCGAGTCTTGTTTGGGGTCCACTGGACTGGCCCGCCCCGTTTGATAAGCCAGTCCTCTTTTAGCTAACGCGTTTGGTATTATTGTAGCATATCAAAGCAAACAAGTTTATTAAAGCTGGAAGCAGTGTATCCGTGTCAACAGAATAAACAGACAACTTAATTACGAAATATTTATTTTCTTTGAAATAGCGACTTTGGTCAAAATAACAATATGCCCAATCGGGGGAAGTTTGCCTGTCGTAAAGCATAAATATACATTAGCACTTGGTAGGTTTTCGTAGTCTTCGATATGTTTAAGAAATGTGAGTGTATTCAAGTACTTTTTGTAAAGTCATCCAGACTCTCTGGCAAAGAGCTGTTTAGCGAAACCAAACTTTAAACTGCCTAGCAAAGAAGCTATACGTCCACTGAATGACAACACTTGACCAACCCCACGCCGAGGCCCTCAGACCATTTACATCACTGGTCTGGCAAGTATGAGATATTAGATAATAATTCAAGCAAACAGAGCGAAAAAGAAAGGATTCATAAACAAGTTTATGTGAATAAAGCTAAACGCAGGAACATTCAAACTTGGAAACTTTTGTATGAAAGGTGGTGCGCAAAACTCAAAGCTGTGTCAAGTCTATAAATTACGTTTAGAACAAGGAGTTTCGAAAAATTGCACAATATCCGAAAGGTTGTGTGGTAAACCCGCCAGAAATAGCCAGCTGCTTTTGTTCTCTTCGCAAAATTAAATTTCATTTTCTCTAAATCGATTAAATTTTCCTTAAAATTTTTAACGATCTCCCAAATTAAAATTCAAAAGAAATCCATTTTCACTGAAAAGCAGTTATCTCGCGAACTGAATATAGAGATGATTTCTCCGTGATTTCAATTTTATTTCTCAACAGTTGGGAAACTGACCTAGGGGTCACCAAAATATATTAAGCTCTGATGACGTCACACATTTTTTAATTTTAGCCTCTTATGGAAATGTACACTTGGAAAAAGGAATGGCTGTTTTATTCTGTACAAGAAAACTATGAAACTTACCAGATTAACTTCGGACAAGTCACGACTCGAGTCACCTCTCAAAATGATCGTGACTCGATACAATTCAGGAGTAATTTCGCCATTGAATCAGTACAGTGACTCGAGTCAAGGATTCGACTCGAGTCACTTAAAAGTTCGAAAACTGGCAGACTGGTGACTCGAGTCACTAATCTAGTGACTCGATTACAACACTTGTGCTGAGGGTGTAAAGATGGGGCAATTACGGTCACAAATGTGAGGTCTGCTTCCCAACTGTCAAGTAGTTAGTTATCGGGTGATGAGTGGATATGTTAAGCGCATGTCTACAGTTACGGATTTTATGTGGTTGAAGTATTAGGTTTTTCTTGATTACCACCAATTGATTCACCTATTGAATGACCAGAGGTTGAGGTATTGATATTTAGGTTCGTTTTTACCAAATGTGTTGTTAGAAAACGACGTTTGGTATATTTTGTAAACACAGCTGCTTATTTTACATTGAAGTTCTTATTTCAAACTAGCCTGCGTAGCGCATCTGTGGCTGCCGCCTCTTAAGGGTGCTGACCCTCTTGATTTTTCGCGACGATGAGTTGAACGAAAAGATTTCGTCCGCTCCGTGGGCTAATGTCAAACAGTCTATCTAAAAGGATTCATCAAAATCTGGATTAACAAAGCATTGGAAATTGTGTAAAGCGACATGTAGACACTTTTGTAATTTTATGTCCACGGCCATGAATTTAGGCTACATATATTTTATTTTTAAATAATATATTAGAAGAAAAAATGGTAGCTCAGGCTTATAATAACATAAAAATAATCGGAGATATTGTTCTAAAATAACTGTAACTATTCCAAACATGTAAATATTGTTTGTGTTTCCATTAGAAGCTAAAACTACATCAGAGAACTCAAATTTGTTAAAGAGTCACTTAATGTAAAATCCGTAGAGATATTGAGGACGATATCATAGGAACGGGAGACATTTCCCGAAATGAGGGGGACATCATATCAAATGCCCTATTTGAAGTATGGAGGAAAATATGTACATGCCCTCGAGTCACATTTTTTATTCTTTGCGGTAGGCAGGCAAAGAATTTATGCCATGGTGATGTCATATGTTCGTGTGTGCGTGTGTGTGTTGGTGTGTTTGTGTGAGTGTTTGTGACACTTTTGCTTGTAAACACGATATTTAAAGATAGATGACCGATGATTTTCATACTGGTATACAGAATTGTCATGGTAAGAAAAAGAACCCTATCGTTTTAGTGGAAGTCAAAGGTCGCTTGAGGTTACAGGAGCTAAATGTGCAAAAACTTCGTAAATGACTTGTAAACACAATATCTCAATACAGCAATGGTGGACATTTTTCATATTTGGTATACAGATTTATCATGTTGAGAGGAAGAAGCCTATAGTGCTGGTCGAGGTGAAATGTCATTTGATTTGACAATAAGTAAAGTTGTGAAAACCTTACTAAACACAGTGAGAGGAAGAAACTTTGTTTTTGATGGCCATCAGGCTCAACCAGGTCACCAGAGGTCAAGTGTCATATGATATCACGAGGGATTGAAATTTTGTTAACGAGATACCTTCAAATAGGAAATTTGGAAGAATTTTATATTTGGTATATGGATTCTGTGTGGTTAGAAAAACTCCCTATTTTTTTTTTTTTTTTTTTTTTTGGGGGGGGGGATTCTTTTGACTTTCTGGTTGTTGTAGTTAGTAGAGGTGAATGTATCCTGAAATGGATGTGTCATGCTAAAAAATCGTGCGCAACGCGCGCCTCTTTATCTAGTTTCATTTGATTGACACTGTTTAACACGAGTGCCAAGAGTGTTGTTTTGTATTAAAGAGGTCTCACAATCAACCTATTAGTAGTCCGTGTGGACGATTTTCTTCCAAAATAATCCGTAAAAAGTGCCCCTTTTCTGCTATTTTAGAGATCCTTTATTCATAAACGACATCATATTGTTAAAAAAATGTTAAGTGTGTTCCAAGTCATAATGGATCATTACTTGAGACTTTTTTTGAAAACCTCTCTATCAAAGAAAAGAGTATGCATATGGAGCTAATATTTTGACAACGTGGAAGCTCCAAAAACTGAACATCAGTGAAGGCAACTGTGAGGGCAGTCTAATTGGAAATTATCAGATATAATATGCACATGGCATACAATGTTAGCCTAAAGGACCCCCCTCCCCCGCCGGACTAAGCATTTGGGGGAGGCTGGCACGCAGTTGTGTTGGGCCCTTAGTACAGCGTTGTATCACTTGGCAGTACCACAACATAGAAGGTATAGTATAGAAGGGCAACATGCGGGGAACTCGGGCTCGGGCTCGGGCTCGTGCCCCAATTTCCCGCCCTTGATCCGCTTCTGTCCCTCCATCTCTCGTCCAACCATCGGGTTTCCAGACATCTTCCTCAGATTTTTTGGTATCCCACAAAACTTTGTCTTGGTAGCTAGGCTATTTCATACTTGATATATCATGGTAGGACAACAGTTTTCGAGACTCTAGAAATTACCCGACTGAGCGAAGGGGAAGGGTGGTTGATGAGGGTGTTATTCAAATAAGTGGGGGTGTGAGAGGGGTTGACTGGCGGGGGGTCGACCGGTGCGGTGAAGTTCCATAAGGAGCTCAATGTACATCATGATAACCTTTCCCGATAGGAAGGGGACGTTGTGTAGGGGAGGGTACGTTGCGGGAATAAGAGTCGCATCTGAGTAAAAGAAGTATGAAAACAGATATATTACGTAGCCATAAAATGAGCGACGACAAAACTACAATACATTTAGATATATGTCACATCTGTTAGTTCAAGGTTTTACATCATTATTAATCAAATATGCATACTCACGAATTATTTCAACTATTATTATCATTGTAATCTTTCATTATTACGGTTTGTACTCATCCTCACGCTTCTTCACGTATTGAAGTAATCGGAAGTAGCAGTAAACTTTTTGGTCTGAAGAGTCCAACTTTAGAGAGGATATATGGGCCAATTGCTGCTGTCGCTATCATTACTCGCAAGGCCAGTCTCAAGATTTAGCGTCAAGTCTCACCAAAACATCCGACAAATCAAATGGTCCTACGACAAATCGTAGCACCCCATAAAGTACAGAAGTTATTACCCCTGCAAGTAACTTCGGTCATCAAGTCATTCACATAAAAATTGTATGCATCATTACAACACCGTTTTGAAATATCAGTCATTATTTGCTACTGGAAAAAATTACCTTAATGGTTTTCAACTTTATATGCAAGTATTGTTCAAATTAGGAATCATATTTACTACAATTGATATAATTGGGATATCTTATTATATGACAATACGAAATTCACAAAAACCATATTTTTGCCCTCAAATGACCCAAACTCGCCCCAAAAATGATTTTCAAAAGTGACATCCCCTAGCATTTATCTCTTTCACATGTTCATTAGATTTAGCATGGTAAACTGTTTGTTTTAAAAATCCCTAACATAGCCTTATTTAAACCTCTTATGGGCCATTGATTGGTCCTCTGTGTATTTTATGGGAAAAATTGAATGTTCTGGGGCGAGACTTGAAGAACCCTTTCAACTGCAAATGTTGTTATAACTACTTTTGTAATGTCATGTTACACTACTTTATTTTAACCAAGTATGCTCAATTTATGAATGGGGGGGGGGGGGGGATTCAACCATCAGGGAGGGGAAGCGGCCCTTTTCGTACGGGAGTGGAGTCTAGACACAAGCTGTGGGGTCAATCTTGCACTTATTTAAGTGCAAGATTGGTAATTCTAATTTGGTCACTTTACAAAGTTCCCGATTTTAATTATGTATTTTTGATTGATTTATTGCAAACGAAAACTCAAAATAGCGACTGCTTAGTTTCTTCGTAACCGTCAGTCATGGAAATGCCATTTCTGGCTATTTGAGGCCAATCAATGGTAGAGTTCCGCTTTGTACTTCGGGCAGGATAACATTTCTCGAGCAAAAAATCTCCTGCCCCCAATGAAATGCTCCCGTACGCCTATGTCGTAGTATGATGATACCATTAGTCAGTTACTAAACAAGCTAGACATGTTCCAATAGTTACAGACTCCAGACACCGACCTACTCTAGATGAACTTAGCTTATCATACATCTACCCGAGATCTCAGAATATAGATGGCGGCTATTTTGAAAATATGGAAGCAATTGTTTCACACGAACAAGATTTGTTGCAGGTGTCTATAATGCAGTCTTTAATATTACTTCTGTAGAGCTAACGCAACAGAATACCGAAATGACCCAAGAGAAGGTGAAACGAAACACAGCGGCGGCCCTTTTATAATGGCCGCCTTTCTCACTGGAAAAATTTGCGAAGCCCTCATAACTAAATGTTTCCTTTTGGTCGTGTCTTTCTGTTAACCAAAAGGCATGCTTTTATCATAAAAGTTCCTTTCTCCAAAAATAGCGCCCTCATCAATTGTTTCATTTCAAAAAGGGTTGACTGGCTATTCGATTGCAAAAGTGGTTGAAGAATTTTATTATTACAAAACGGTGGTTGGTGAGTATTACAAAAGTGACGACTTCAAATATTGCAAAAATGGGTAAATTTTTTGAAGATTATTGCTATCATATTACAAAAGTGTTTGTTCCACACAGAAATAAACCAAAATACGGTTGAAGTGACAAGCAGCGGCCTTCCACAAAAATGACCGTCGTATGTCTCACTGGACAAATCTACAAAGTCTTCATAACCAAATGTTTCCCTTATGGCATGTTCCATGTTTGTATCGTAAAAAGCACGAATCTCCAAAAAAAATGCCCTTGTCTACTGTAAGCCATAATTATAAAAGTAGTTGACTGGTGATTACAGAAGTTGTTGAAGAATTTTCCCATTACAAAAGTTGTTAGTGAGGATTACAAAAGTGGTGACTTCAAAAATCACAAAAAGAAGAATTTATTACAAACGTGGTGACATTTATTACAGAAGTGGTGATCTATTACAAAAACATTTGTTACAATTTACCTTGTTCTGTGGGATTGTTGGTAGTGACTTTGCAGGATACACTTGATGCTGTGGTAGTGACGTTGACAACCGGCATTTTGGTACATCCTAAAACATCCAACATTGAACAGTAGGAGTAAACATACTGACGTTCGTGTAGAAATCAAATTAAGTTGTACCTTATTGTTGCATTTATTACTTTTTTTCTTACCCGACCCTCTGACAAAGAAACATGAAACTGCTTTTCGAAGAACCTGTAACGTCCACTGAAGAACAACACTTGACCAAACTCGTGGCCCTCAGACCATTTACATCATTGGTCTGTAATGTATGGCTCCATGAATTGTTGTATTTATTATGCCATCCACACATTTGCTTAATTTGATATAGCAGTAGGCTGACGGACTTAGTGTTGTTTTGACACTTTAACTCTTTAACAGCGAGAAATTCTTTAACAGTGAATGAAACTCGTCGACCATTCAATATTTTCAAAAATGAAACGAACAGAAGTAACACACAGCAAGGAATCCACATTGCAAAATATCTTTTCGGAGAATTTTCAAACTGCATCAACAAAACATGGAGGACTTTTCGCTTCATGTGTGGGACTCAACGTGACAAATTAATGTGATTGGTCATTCCTGTTGAATATTGATTTGCTTATTTCACATGCGCAGAGTCCATTTGTGACGTTATGTAGAAACATGTTGCGAATGATTCACCAGTTTCAAAATGGATATAAGTATCTTCAAAAAATGAACAAGTTGTACATGCGACTTTACCTGTGTATAGAAATAGCTAACCTACCTGTAAAGTTAACAGAAAACGGGCACAACTTTTCATCATCACAAGGAAATATTCTTGCAAATCTGCCAAATCCTGTTACATTTGGAAAAAGATGTTCATTCAGTATTTCTTGCCTACACGCAATAACTTAGTTTTTTGTTATTATTATTATTTAAATTTTTTTTTTTTTGAAAATTATTAACAGACCATAAGGCTGGTGCTTGAGAAATGTTAGTCTCTTATCACGTGACTAGTCGCAATATCTGGTGAACTAAGTCGGTGAAAACAAACATTAGAGCTTTTATTAGAAGAGATAGAATGCCGAAGTATGGACCGTTGCTATATTATGCATGTGGCTGTAAATTTCAACTTTTTAATAATAGTTTTTGTTATATGGCAGTTGAACAGATCAAGTGGAAATGGGAAACATCTTTTAATTAATTTTGGATTGAATTAAATAAGCATTGGTGACTGAACTTGAAAACAGTCCCAAAACATTGACCTTTTTAAATTCAGTAGGTTCACCGCCTTGGCTATTTGGTTTTCGTACTCATAGTGCACAGGCCTTTAGACTCCTGTTCTTGCACAGACAAGGAGACCTAGGATTTGGTCATCGATCTGCATAGCAGGCTGTACGACGTATTCTATTCAGTTTGATCAGTGATATCCCTAACGTCTGCCAAAGTAAACACCGAAAAATTCGTTTGGATATTCATAGAAATATGTTGTCTCGAAACTGGTTGAATGTTAGTGAATAATCACAAAAGGCAAACCCTGGTCACATCATGCAGTAGTCCATGCCATCTATAGAGTTGGTATGGCAGTGTAATACTCACGCCCAGGTAGCACCCACTGCTCAGATGATAATGTAACAAAATTATGATCGGACATCTCAGGTTTCAATCTTTACTTCCAGAGTATGTTTACAAGAGTAAACACACTCACTCAAAAGCAATAGCATGACTCATGAGAGAATACATGGTAATGAAGCTTGAGTCTAAAATTGAGGCAGTCCTCTCCGCTTTGGCGGACCCTTGTTTTGGAAGCTCAAGAGCTGAGAAAAAAGAGTCCACTCAGTTGGATTGGGGTGGAGAAACATTTTATATGGTATCCTTTAGGGCACCGTACACTGGGCATCGTATGTAGCTCAATACTTTTGCACTCACGATTCCTAAGGGGTCCGTATTGGCCACTGAGATCTTTTGATCCATCTGGCAACTCCTGGGATTAATATGGACGACTGATATCTAGGTAAAGCATATATTGGCTACCTGTTTATCATACTATACCCACATCATTCAGGCAGGTAAATGCCCACATGGCAGTGACCTTGGGTTATCTTATATGATTTACTAGTCCAGTAAAGTGTCCACATTCAGTGCCCATGCAGGTTTTCCCATGTGGTAAGGCCAACCAATATAGGACAGCCCATGTGATACCCACATGGTCCAACTCATATTGAACCCATATGGATGTAAAGACCATTAAGAGAGCACATGCTCCCATCACTAAGGCTATACCTATGTGGGAGACATATAGATTTGCTACTTGAGTTAGGAGCCTTCGTTAACAATGTGGTAGGCTAACATGTGAACACGGTTTCTAATTTGTCTGCTTAAAGTTATCCAGACAAAAATTTCACCCTTCACTAAACTATTGGTGAAACTAAAATAATGTAAGGTTCAACAAAATTTAAATATTAGAATAAACAGGACTCTGGATGTACTTAACATTTTAGATTAATGTTTAGAGGTTTACAGGCTAGTCAGGCGAATAAAAATTTGGTCAGGAGGTCGGGGAGTCTATAGAAGGTGCATGATGTCCATGGTAATTTTGTTCTTGCCTGGCAAAAGGGAGCTCCGGGGTCTAACTCAGTGATTGATGTACTAAAATAGGTGACCTGACATGATGACATGATTATCTGTTTCTCATCATAAAGTTACATAATTATATAAATACTTACGTGTATGAAATACATACACGGTAGGTAGATGAAGTTTATCAACATAAAAACACATGTGTACTATACTGTGACTTTCAACTTTATTAATCTTGAAAAACTTAGAGAATGTTTTCTTCGCGAGATGCTTCATGTAAGGCTACATCAAACCTAACAATTCCCTGGGCTAATAAACATTGGAGAGACTAAATAGCCTGAAATAAATAAAACTAGTAGGTCTCTTTTCACTTCAGTCTGGTGTAGCAGTTTGAGGCTGGCTTACATGAAGGTATATACCAAATTTTCATACCTTTTCCCCCTTGAAAATCTACACTGTGCTAAGATTCGGAAATGTTTAAGCCTGCGGATAAATTTTTCACAAGAAACTAAAACTGTACTAAGTATTAAAAATGAGGCTAGAGATGACAAAATGTAGGGAGGAGAGTCAACATTTTATTCTTGAGACTAACACTTCCTTCTCATTTTGTAAAACAAATCGTCTGATTAAGAAGATGTAGATTAAAATGCTGGAAACGAATACAGTAAATTATTGAAATAACATTTAAGTATTGAGCGAGTCTGTGATTTATTAGATAAGATATTACGGACTTCCTGCTACATTTCACCTTAATTAGGGTCAAGCAAAGTCCTCTTTGATTTATTATCTTTTTAGGAAAATGAATCTTGTGTGCACTTTTACACATCTGGGTCTAAAGGATCATGAATTCATAGCCTCACTGCAGAGACCGTGGAATCACATTCTTAGCATGTATATCACAAGTTCGACAACATATCAAGTTCGACAACATTTATTTGAGTCATTCTCTGGATTTACAACACAATTCGAAAATTAATACAACGAATCAAAACTAAAGGGAAACTCAGAAAAGCTCCATAGAGCTTGTAAAAGAGCGCTCCGTAAAAAAAAAAAAAACAAGAAACAAAAAACAAAAACAAAGTAAACGAAAGGAAAGAGAAAACAGAAAAACAAAATCAGAGAGAGGAAACTAGGAAGAAGAGAGACTGGGAAGAAGAGTCAGCTACGTTTACTCATCAGAAAAAGTTTTAGGGATTTCTTAAATAGGTTTAAAAAGTGACACCGTTGAATTTTTAGTGGGAGGGAGTTCCAAAGGTTGGGTCCAGTAAAACGAATTGTTTGCTGCGAAGATGTTAGCCTAAATGAGGGAGTCGAAAGAGAATTCATGGAACGTGTAAAGTGTGTGTGTGTCTCATGTCGAAAGTGAAACATGGATTATTTTGAAGATATTTGGCAGAATATTGTTACACCAGGAGTACATAAAAATACCAACATACATACCACGGAGAACCATAGTTAACTGTAGTGTGATGTAAGACACTGGTGTGTATCAGACTCAAGCATCAAATACATTTATCAAAAGGATATGCTCTAAAAACGGAATAAGCCCCCATTATCTACCGTTTGCTCCCTCCTCAGGCTACTGCAATTTAAAGCACATGCCACACCCCCACCACACCATACACAGGGGAATTCGGGAACTTGAGATTGAAAGTACATTTAATCAGTCACTGCTGTGATCTTACTGATACAAGCAAAGTTTGTGGTCGCAATGTTTCTTTGCATGATAAACGAAACCTACACCAATCAATACGGCTGGAAAAAACGCCGAAAACATGAAAAATCAGATATTAATGAATGTTGAATTAAAAGCCATGCGGCCACCATAAATATTTCCGATAGAAGTGTTCAACAGGCTGTTATAACCATTATCTTACACTCATTTTTAGATTAGTTACAACTGTCCGAGTTGCAAACTCAGAAATCCATGTCCATTTTCTAGGAAAACATTCTCAACAAATAGGTATCTAATTAATATGCAAAAGTAACGAATATGACCCATCAATGATATATTTTAGCTGGAAATTTTACACTTACCCATCGCTGTGGTGCTGTGAGAACTTCCCGCCACCAAGAGAGCAACTATTGTAACCTGCAGCATATTTCTATCCTTATATTATAATTTTCAAAGGAAAAGTCTCATCGGGAGGAATTACACCACACTGTATTGAAAATTATGGATTTAAAGTCTCGGGTTATGTCCAAGTTGTCTTACGATACCTTGCAGAAGAAACGGTTTTTAGGATCTGGACGAGCTTGATATGTAACAATATTTCAAGCCAGTATCAAGAAAACGTTATTCACAGAATGAATTTGCAGTCAATCCCCAATTTCAACTATCAGTCGAGTTTCAGTCACCATGTGATTTGAATATTCATATTTATCAATTATTTAAAGTCCATAAATTGATTGAAAACCGTCTTGACCAATCAGGATGAAGTTTCAGAAAGCCTTATTCCCTCCTCAATAGGTCATAGTGAGTAGGCTATATTCAAGTGTTATTGCGTCTACATGTATTTATTGTTATATTTATCAAAGTTCGAACAATTGCATGCTCTTTATGGTTGGCTCAAAGTTGAAGTTACACCTAATACACTCAAATGAAAATGTTGTTCCCAATAACGATAATTGAACATTGAGTACCAAGTATGATCACTGGAGAATTTTTTACCACAACAATTTCATATGATAGCCCGGTATTACACTTTTATATTAACCATTAACAAGTTTCGGGAAAGCTCCGTAGGAAACGTTGTTGAATAGATTTTAAGATATTTTCAGGGCAGTTAAGGATCCTTTTCTGATGGATTTGATAACAAGTTTATAGGCCTTAAGAAAACTGTTTGGTAATTTTTTTTATAAAATGTAATACAAAGTATCTTGGTACCAAAGGAAAAGAGTTGCACTCTAGTGAGAAATGAAGCGATTTTGGACGACTGGACGATATTGTTCTGTCTTCCAATTTTGTTCCAACCCTTTTGGACGATGATGGTTGGGAAACCAAGAAAGCTTTGTCCTTCCTCCAATTGACAAATTTTCCAAAAGCAACAATTTATTTTACAAAAATCTTCCAAAAAAGGCAACGGAAGAAACTGAAAGACAAAAAACTTCGTCCACAATTGACGCATTGTTACTGGGTTCGATACGTGATCTGATCATTGAATATTATAGTATACTAAAAAATCTCACCAGATTTGGAAACATCAATTTTTAAATTATTCTTCCAATGTCAATGTTTAATCAACCAGCGGCAAAGCAAGTGTTTTTGATAAACCATAATAACTTTTTGAATAACAAATGACTGTGATAAATCAAATATTTAATCAAAGTTTCAAGTGTTTCAAGTTTCTTTTTCTCTGGAAGTACCAAGACTAGTTTTTTCGATGAATTGTTGCATTTATTTTGAGCCTTTTTACATTTTTAATAATCCTGTTTAGAGAAACATATACAGCCTTTAAAATTATTTTGCCAATCCGATGCCACTGTTTAATCAACTAATGTCAAAGCGAACGTTACTGTTTTATTAACTCGTTGACCTACAAATAACTGTAATAAATCTACTATGAAATTAAATGGGTGTTTCAAGTTTGGTTCTTTCAGAAGAAGGGCGAATGTTGCATTTATTTCTAGCCTTTTTTTTATATCTAGGTTTTTTAATAATCCTGTTCAGAGAAACATAGCCTTTTAAATTATTCTTCCAATGCCAATGTTTAACTAACTAGTATGTAAGCGAGTGTTGCTTTTATTATAAATCTTTGACTTAAAAACGACTGCGATAAATGACTTTTTAATAAATTTTTGGTGTTTCAAGTTTCTTTTTGTCTGGAAGTACCATGGCTAGATTTTTACGATGGATTGCTGATTGTCTACAGTTTTATAAGTCCTGTTGAGGGTGAACGTTTGCAAGTTACTTTAAATTTCGATCATATAATTATTTCAACAGTTCAATGAGTCTCAAAGATGACATTCAGATAAGAACGAGATGTCATACAATATAGTCCATTCAGACATATGTGTGGGTGATACCGGGGTATCAATGATGGTTACAATACGCTGTCAAATGTTCCTGCTTTGCGAGTTTACTTCACATATTGGTTAGTGTGTTTTTACTTCGCCATTGCAATACATAATGATCATATGATGACAAAAAATTGTGTCATGGCAGTTAATTTTAATAATATGGTGAAAACTACCTTTATTTAGTCAATTTTAGGCTAAAAATTGTGATATTTAAAGTAAGTATGAAACAAATTTCAGATTCTCTTTGTTTTTGGTTAAGTTTGTTTACTGTTTAACATGAAACTGATAACATACGTACAACCAAACACAGCATCATTGACATTTGGTCGAATGGAGAAATTTGACCAAAGAGGTTCCACGTGTGTATCACCGCTAAATGTTATACCCACCGTAAATGTTGGAGTAGGTGGGGGTTGAGCATAGGTCTCCTCTACCTGCTGCAGGGATTTTTCCATTAAAGAGAGAGAAAATTGATAAACGAGGGATAGTTTTGAGAAGAAATCAGTCGGGGTGTGGTGAGGTTCAACTGAAGTAATAGAAGGAGTACGCATCGCCACCTCTTCCCCTCCCCCACGCCCATGTTACAATGATACACTTGAAGAGTACCGTACCGTACTGTAATATTACCATGTCACGTCATTATTGGTTGATCAAGGATTGATCAAGATGGAGGAACTTGAGGAAGGCAATTGGAAATGACCGTCGCTCTCCTACGATGCAGTTAGCCTAAATGGAGGTGGCATTTGGTGCAAATATTTCTAGCTTTTTCAATTCAGTGATATAATGCATGTTATCAGCCAGATGATATAATGCATGTCATCAGGTGTTGTCATCGACAACACCTGTCGTAGCGAGTGTAAGACTGTAAAGGATCGAAAGTACAGGATTATTACATTTAGCGCTGATTTTTATTACATTTTGGGTGAGTCCGATTTATAACATTTAGCTTTAACTTTTATAAAATTTAGGGAGAGTCGTTTATTACATGTAGCGATAACTTTCATAACGTTTACGGTTGGTATAACATTTAGCTGTAACTTTTATAACATTTACTGTGGGTATAACATTAAGCGTTTTTATAACATTTAGCGGTGATACACACATGTAGATTTGGTGTCCGACCTTACACGTGGAATTTTCTTACCTTATTTCCAGTAATACTGTTCTCATTAACTGATATAATCCTCTTAAGTAGTTTTTAAGTTATCGAGACCTGGGCTCTACTGCTCGAGTACTGTTTCATGCAGTTAACAGTTCAGAGAAAAATTTGACAAAATTAAAAAACGAAGACTATTTTCAATTTTGGAGACTAGTCTGGTATCGCATTAAAGACTTACATTGTAGAACTTCACAGCTTAAACAACTAATTTTCTGAAGTTGATACTCTGGAATATCTTGTTAAATTACACACTTTCAGCATTGGATTTGACATTGTAAAAATTTGCCGCTGCAATATTTGAAATATTAGCAAAACCGGTTTTGGTGTCCCACCTACTTGCTTACAAGTGAAACATATGTTTTCGTGCTACAAAATTAAAAAAAAAAAACATAAATTGACAAGTGAACCAATTTGCTGGGTTCAAAAATATTCAAATTTAAATCTGTATCCACTGGAGTGGTAAGACGGTTCCTATGTATGGTATTAATGAGAAAAAATATCATTTGGTGTCCCACCTTACACGTTCAAGTTAAACCCACATTATAAGGACATTTTGAGCGGGATGTAAATAATTCCTGCACCCATGATTGGAACTTACTTCTCATCAGTTCCAAAGAAATTTGTAGATAAGATAAATTAGAACATTGAGTCATTGGAAAAGAAACATAAGGCATGAATTTGGGGCCAAAACTGTCATGTCACAAGTTTGTACCAAATAAAAAGAATTAAGCTGCAATATATATATATATATATATATATATATATATATATATATATATATATATATATATATACAAATATATACACTGTGAAAGTCAGTTATAGTTGCATGAAAAACATGAAAGCCGTCATAAGCAACCACAACTCTAAGGTGCTTTCAAAGAAAACTGCTACACCCCCAAATCGCGGCTGTAACTGCAGGGTTAAAATTTCTTGTCCCCTTGATGGGAAATGCCTCACATCAGCCGTAGTCTACAAGGCTGAAGTCACTAGTAACGATGCCACACACTCATACATAGGCATGTCTGGCGGCCCATTCAAGGAAAGGTACAACAACCACAAGAAATCTTTTAACTTAGAACGTCATGAAAAAGAAACCGAGCTCTCTAAACACGTTTGGTCCCTTAAGAGGAGCGGCCAGGCTTTTACAATCCGTTGGCACATATTAGCACAGTCAAACACACATAGAACTCCATCTGGCTTTTGTAACCTTTGTCAAGCTGAAAAACTTGCTATAGTCGATCACCGTTCCCCAACCTCTTGAACAAAAGATCGGAGATTCTATCACAATGCCGCCATCACCACACACGCAAGAAAGTTACTCAAGCGGGCAATGGTTAAAAACCCAGAACGGCGAAGGCTTGTGTTCATTGTTAACCGAGATCCCCTGACGATCGCATTGATTTGTGAGAAACTTTAAGTAGGGTTTTGTTTGCTTTTACAGCATAAATACATGGTCGGTATATATATATATATATATATATATATATATATATATATATATATATATATATATATATATATATATATATATATATATATATATATATATATATATATAGTAAAAATTAATTAATAATGTCAACCAGGCAATGGTAAAGTGCCCAACCCTGTGAAGGGAGCTGTAATATTGAAAAGGTTGCAATAAGTTCTTACAACATAGCTTTACAGAACTGTTTCGTGAGGGCCAATAATGTAGGTCCTCACTCCTCAGAAGCCTGAAGTAGAATTCTACTTCAGGCTTCTGAGGAGTGAGGACCTACATTATTGGCCCTCACGAAACAGTTCTGTAAATTTATGTTGTAAGAACTTGTTGCAACCTTTTCAATATATATATATACGGGTAAGTGTAAAAGGAGTAAAAACTGGCTCAAAAGGGGTGAATATTACGAAAGGTCAATTCTAACGTTAGGGCCGTTTGGAGCAAGAGTACCTAGCCTCATGATCAGTCGGTTTTCAGCACTAAGGCGGTCACGATCGGAGCCTGGGCACATTACAGCTGCCGTAAGGGTTAAATGCTGTATAGAACAAGGTGAAGGGGGATTGAAATGTGCAGCAACCGGGTATCCATGGAGATTCTGTTTGATGGACCTAAGGTGCTCGATGACTCGATCCGCGAGGCGGCGCTTGGTCTCTCCCACATACAACGAGTTACATCTCCCACAAGCTAAAATATAAACTACATTAGAGGAAATGCAGGAGAATCTCTGTTTGACAATAAAGCTATTGCCGTTGGGGCCTGAAATGTTGACGAGGTCGTGTTTGCCAACAACTGGGCATGTATTACGCCTCGGACGGTTACATGGAAAGGTACCAGCCGTGTCGTTGAAAGAAGTTTGTGAGTGGGAAGCCCGAACTAAATGGTTGGCTAAATTTTTCTCAACTCTAAAAGCATTGATGGGGGGTTCCGGGAAAGTGTAGGTTAGAGGTAATTGTACGGTTGTTGATGGACAGTTTAAGGTCGAGAAAAACAACAGATGAGTCCGAGATACAATGGGCAAATTTTAAAAAGGGGCAAAAGGAATTAACAACTTGTCGATAAAAGTTTCTAAATCACGACGGGATCCAATGGCAACTCCTACAATATATTGATGATATACACTTTAAGCCAACCGACTCGCATAACTACCTTTTGTACCCTTCCAACCACCCCAAATCTTGCACTAAATCTATCCCTTATTCCCATCTCTTGCGAGCCAGACGAAATTATTCGGAGGATTCTGATTTCTCCGCTGCCTCTGAAGAAATTTTGTCCTTTTTTGAAAAACGCCAGTACCCTGCCAAAATCCTCTCTAATGCCCCACGCAGAATTCAAGGAACCAGCAGAGAGGAAGCCTTGGAGAAAAAGAACAAATCTGGTACAAATCTACCTATTCCTTTAGTTATTTCATATCACCCTTCTGTCCGTCCTATTTTACGCGCTATCTACAAAAATGTAGAGTTGCTTCGACAAGACCCCTCAACCCGTGATGTTTTCCCGGAACCCCCCATCACTGCTTGTAGAGTTGAGAAAAATGAATTACCTCACTGTAATGTGTAAAGATTAATATAGAACTAACTTATAGATAATGTGTGTATTCCAATCTTCACATTTAGGGAAGTCTAATTTCACTTGAAAGTACAAGTGTGGAAATAAGTCACCATGTTACCCCTCCCCCTCCAACAAAAGTGTGTCACTTAGCAAAGGACTGCATTTGCAAAAGATCAACCTATGACACCATGGACTCGAGGTAACTCGACATGTAAGAGATCAGGTGACTTGGAGTGACTCAAAGAAAATAAACACATTCTGACTGAGGTGACTAGAGTCACAAGACGACTCGAGGCTTTGGAAAGACTCGAAATGACTCGACTCGAGCTGAGGGAAGACTTCTTCATCCCTTTTTCATTCCTCAAAATCTCAAAGAATCATCAAAAACCAGTCCAGGCTCCCGATTTCTTCCAGTTTTCCTCCATTCGCGAATCCCACGGTCGTCATATGGGTGCTGCGAAATATCACTTTTTAGTCGAGGACATTACCACTTATTTTTCCCCGCACGTGCACACAGGAGGCGTGACAGGCCAACTTCCACAGTTTGTATATCGCGCACCGTGCAACTAGCTTATCCCAGTATGACTCTCGTGTTTCCACTTTCCACCCATGAGAAATTCGTTCGGGTTTCGAAGAAGGGGGCGGCATTAAAATTTTGAAACATGAAATGTAACGTATACCCATTTAAATAACACGAAATATTAAAAGCATCATTATTATCAGATGATAGTCACTGTAAAGCTTTCATGAAAAATCAAAAAAATTGTAGAATGGGCAGGATTAACTTTGTATTCATCCAATGGTAGTGGTACTTCTGATTTGGCAATTTTCTGATCATTTTGTAATTATTTCGTTTTTATTGAAGTGAAAATTTTTATGGCAAACGAAAGCTGAAAATGGTGCTTAATAGTGGCGTAGTTACAAGGGAGGATGGGGCAGAGGCAAACGCTCCCTAACCGGCTCTGATGAATGAAAAATTCGGAAATTTGCTAACGTTGTGACACCAGTCATTCACAAATTAATTTTCCCAACTATTTTTTCATGAGTTTCGGAATCTCAAATTAAAGCTCCCAGTTTGTAATAAATTGTTGCAAAAAGCAAAATTTTCCCGGCGTTTCAAGCACCCACTGTGCAATTCCTAATGTTGTGCTCGTTCATTTTGGTGAACACTTTGTAGAGTTCTGGAAATGACAAACTCGGAAATTTGTCATACGTGGCACCGGATCTTCAAGTGACACTGACAACTAGAGCGCTGTTTTTACAAATTTTCTTCAATATAAGCTCTTGATTTTGAAATATTTTTTCGGTTTTGGAAACTTTTAAAATGTGATCGGAGAGCTCCAGTTCACAGGCCTTAGATAATAAATAGCAACAAAGATCTTCAGAAGCAGTGCAACAGTTCTCAGATTTGCCAATAGATATTACGGATTCTTTCGTAATTTCCCAACTTCTTTACAGGAAACCCAGAATCCAAAAATCTGCAATACAAGCTCCATATCTTCAAATATTTGTTTGAAAAGGGCAAAATTAAGGAGCGTTTCACCGCATATTACGTCGCTGATACAATCGTGTTCACACTTTAAAGAAAAAATCGAAAAATTTGAGTGCTTTCCCCTTCCCCTGCATAAAAAAGTCTAGCTTGGCCATTGCTGCTTAGCTACTACTTACAAGCCTGATAAATGTCAATTCCGGCTGTCTGATTCACGATTTTTCACGATTATTCAAAATTTTCTGTACGCTTCGCGCCATTTGAAGGTTGTGCCACGCTTCGTGATCTTTGGGACAAAACTACATATTTCAAGCGGAGAACCATTTACCTACCGTACTCAAATGCTCTCATATATATACACCTATCCCCAGATACTTGTAACACTCAGCTGAGTAGTCCGTGTAGATATTGGATTATGAAGTGTCAAAATGTTATCAGTATTCCTTTTTAAAAGTTATAGGTATACTAGAATTGTTGTCTAGTGTAGCAAGGCTGGCAAAAAATGAAAATTTCTACCTTTTACAATGCGTAGCGTCTTTTCAAAAAAAAAAAAAGAGTTATGGTATACATTTTCTTTTTCAAATCTAGCTTCCTGATAGAAAGAGCGAAAACCTCAGAATAAAAATGTACTTTTTGGTCAAAGGGGTAGGGTGAGGTGCATTGTCCAAAAATTGCTCGGCTCCCCACTTTCATATTTTTCCTACGGCACTGGTTAACATTGTATAGCTCAAGAGCCCTAAAGTTAAATATATCGAATCAAAGCAGTGAGGTATTTATAACTGTATAACGCAAGCTCAAACTTATACCTTGTACTTGAGGGTGAAGTGTTCGATAGGGACTTTTAATTTTTAGCTTAAACTGGCCTCGTCAAGATTTTAAGTTACGGCTCATGAATACATTTTAGGAAAGATATCCATTCGGACGATCAAAACATTTTCCTCAAAAGATTAAACTGGACGCATTTTCATCTGAGAGTACTGAAGGTAATAGTGATAGGTATTAGTGACAAGATTATACAATTCAAAGTCTTCATCACCGAAGGTTCCACGATTAATGTTGGCGGTGAAACAACTCTTGTACCACCAGCCTGCTCGATTGCCACTATGGGCAGCGCAGTTAATACTATAAGCATCGTTGTCGCGTTCAGGAGTCGAAAACGGTTGGTCCCGATGATCACTCATATAATCGTAATCTGTCAAATACATAAAAGAAAGTGTTGAGCTGTTATTATATTTACCAAATTTCTTTGAGGATTACATTATAGCAATGTACCATATACATTCACTATAGGACTGTCAGCATATATTTCAAATTGGTTGAACATTTTCCCAAATCTACTTCGCCCCTCTACTTACCTCTTATGTCCTCCGCTGTTCCGGAGGCTCCCCAGAAGTCCTCCTCTTTGCAGGAGTCAGTTCCGGAGACTCCTCGCTCTCTGTCCGGAGATTCTCGGGACGAGGAGGAAGCTCGCGAGGTTCCACATGAGGGGGTCGATCTCCTATCGGTGGTTGGAAATCAACCTAGGGTGTCCTATTATGGGGATTCCAGCTCCGAGGAGGAGCCCTTGTTCGGGACGGATATTCCCGACGACGTTTTGCGCACGCAATTGGGCTTTGACCCCCAGTCTTCGGATTTGCCGTCGTCCAAGTCTAAGCTGTCTCTTTATTAGCCTCCTAGGCCCGCGAAACCGGTTGACCGCGTTGCCGGTTGATGTTGAGTGTGAGGAAAGATATGAGGCGTTAGCTTCCGCCAGGAAATGGTCAGCTTTTTCGAAGGCGCAGTGTAGCAGCTTTAGGGTTGATGAGAGGGAGTGGCTTAAGCTGTTTAAGGTGCTTTACTTTCCTCAAGCCGCGGAGGATTACCTTAGGTCGGTAGGCTCTTCGGAAAGATCGGGTGAATGCAGGGGTGGCGCCAGGATTTGCCCGACAGGGGGGCCAGCATTTCGAGTCCCCGACAAACACAATGAGTTAGTTTCAGTGGGACGTGACATGGTAGAACCTGGGGCGCGCGAAGCGCGTTGAAATTTTTGGCTTTCTTCAACAAATATTTCAAAATCTGGAGTTTGCTCAGAAGAAAAAGTTTTTAAACAAAATTCGGCTTTTGTAAGGACCATTAAAAAGTTGGGGTGCTTATTGAAGACTCTGTCCTTTAAATGGGCAAAATAAAAAAATTACACAGGCGAGAGCTTGAATTCTTTTGGGGTTACGCATTTCATCGTACTAGGCCTAGGTAATAAGGCTTTCAGACGAAAGTGAAAATTTTCTCGGAAAATTTTTTCCTTTTTTGAGAGAAGATTTGAAAATAAACAGCTTATCATATTGGGGAAGTTTTAGAATTTTATGAAAAAAATTGTTTTTTGGGTAAGGTTATAATGAAAAACTTGGGCTATCTATTCATTGATATTCGTGTCAAGAGCAATTGTCGGAGAGATTAAGAGCGTTCGCTTGGGTGTTTTATTGTACGGAGTATCCATCGAAAATTAAAAAAGTTTGCCATTGTTAACAAATATTAGAGAACCTGAAGGTTATGTTGGTAGAACTGTAATTTTATGACATATTTTGAGGGTTTATGGAAGAATCTGACCCTCTCATGAGACAAATCAAGTAGGAGGTGATTTGTAGTTTTGTTGGGGTTTCTGAATACCATCATGGAGACTAAGGCCTAGGAATTTTCCTTGCGGCAAAAGTTTGGTTTCCCATATATTTCAAGTATCATATTTTGTATATTGACATATGCGTACGGGAGTGTTTCAATTTGGTAGGAGACAGAATAGTCTATTTTGTCTGAAATATGTAATCCTGCTCGAGAACTTACTAGAAATGCACAGTCTTTTTGAAAACTTGAAAATCCAGAGAGCCGGAAATGGCATTTCCCAGGCTAGTAACCAGAAACAAAGCAGTCTTTATTTTAAGTTTTTTTTTCGCTATAAAATTTCACTTCATATTGCCCTCAAACGAAGAACAATTTGCAAGCATGCATTGTTCTGTTGAGTAATCTGTTCGACCAAAACACTATCAAAGCGGAGCGCCATCATGAGTTGGCAGCGTAGAAAAAATAAAAAAAATCTAACCCTCAGACATCCGGAAATTGCATTTCCCAGACTTGTAACTAGAAATGAAGCAGTCGTTATTTATGAGCGTTTCACCACAAAAGAAAAAAAAACCAAGTTGCTATGTGATCAGAAAATAACCAGATAAAAGGTAACGCTATATGGTCTTGTCTTTTTCTCTGGGAAAAACTGTGCAACCGAATTGAAAGCATATCAATTTTTTTTTTTACTCTATTGAGACTCCTCGCTGTATTCAATTGCGAGGACCACTAAATTTATGAAATTTTCTATATGACTATCCTCACTCCCGACAATAAATGATTTTACTTCCGACGTCTTTGAAGATATGTCACGTTACAACAATTAGGTGGCTTCAAATGAGTTTTCAGTCAGACTTATCAGGACAGGACACATTCGCACACTTCTGTTAATTATTATGTATAACTGAAAACGGCCTGGCCGATTATCATTACTATTGTTCGAATTCGGCTGTCGGGGCAGGGCAGATGGCGAACCATTGGGCACTGCATGCACCTGAACAACTTCTCGTCCGTTTGTAAGGAAAACTAGTAAAGCAAAATCAAGAAGATCGTCCGGGGACTAACGTTAATCGGGCTTACATCTTTAATCGTGGGTCTATAGGTGAAGGCTCGGGGACAGGGGAAGGGCAGCCTTCCCCGACGGGAGTATGGCCACTGGTTCCCCGTTGGTGCCACCCTTGGTTTCCAGCTCCCTGCAGGTCTGCAACACAAGCCTTGGTGATGAGTGACGTTGCGCGCACGGATTTAAGATGGGACAAGGTACATGTTATGCATTTTAACAGAGCTATGAACTATGAGCTATGAGAAGTAATTGAAATTCGATTCCGATAGGTAGTAAAATAGTGTTAGAAAAGAAAAAATGATGTTCAAGATCACCCATCCAGTAAATTCAGTCAGTGAGGGTTTTTTTTATAATTTTTTTTATTTTTATTCCTCCCCGACGAAACCGCCGACCTTCCCCGACGGAAGGGGGGGGGGGACAGTGTTCCCCGACGGGGGGGGGGGGGGGCATGGCCCGGCCCCCCCCCCCGCTGGCGCCATCCCTGGGTGAATGGATATCTTCCTCTGATAAACAGCTTATGTCGGCTTGTAGTCGGATGGTCTCGGCAGCGCGGGCTGGCCTTAAGTTTTCGTCCGCGTTGTTGTTGGTCGCAGAGGTCCTTACCAAGTCTTTTCAGTCTTCCGCGGTTTCCAGAAGGGAAACGGCGACTCTGGTCAGCCTTCTCGGACCGATCGCTAGAAATGTGTTCGACCAGTTTGCAAGAATTTCGGTCAAAGCTGTCGCGGTTCAGCGCGAGACCGTACTGGATGCCATGCGGCTCCCCCGGAAGGACATAAAGCGTAGGTTCTCCCAGTTACCCTTTTCGGGCGAGGATTTGTTCGGGGGTCAGTTTGACTTGCAGCTGCAACCAGAAGCCGAACGGAGGAAGGACATGTTTAAAGCTAGTTTGTCAGGGCCTCGTTTTCAGCCTTCCTCTCGGTCTAGGCGATTTCGGTCTCAGTCGCAGCGTTCTCAACCGAGTTCGTCTTTCGGTCCTCCGCTTAGACCTTCCTCGTCCTCGTCCCAGCCTAGACGTTTCCAACGCCGTCTCTGTCCCAGGGCATGTGGGCTTCGTCTATCGATCTCAAGGACGCCTATCTTCACATTCCGATCCACAAGGATTTCCATAGGTTACTGTTCTTCCACTACAAGGGTGTCGACTACTGTTTCAGAGACCTTCCCTTCGGGTTGGCCACGGCTCCAAGTGTCTTCACTAACGTCTCCAGAGCAGTGGTAGCCTTTCTCAGAAGGAACAACATTCACTTGTTCACTTACCTGGACAACTGGTTGATCTTAGGACGTTCAAGAGAAGACGCCGAACGAAGCACCGGCTTCGTAATCCAGGTTTTGCAGAGCCTAGGCTGAGTTATAAATTCGGAGAAGTCATCTCCGATTCCGCCTCAGTTCGTCACTTACCTGGGTGCCAGCCTAGATTTTCGGTCCGGTCTGGCCTCCCCGTCTCGAGAAAGGGTGTCAGCCATGGTGACCGCAGTGAACGATCTCCTGGCAACGAGAAGTCCCGTGCCGAGATTCTGGCTTCACCTTCTGGGTTTGATGGCATCGCTGGTAGAGATACTCCCATTGTGCCGACTTCGCATGAGGCCAATACAGTTTCATGTTCTAGGACACTTCAGACCAAATTTCCATCCTCTTTCTGGAAGATTTCGGTCGATCAGGCAACCGTTCCCTACTTGTTTTCGAGGCTGTTGTTTGCTGTTAGATTATATCAGGGAGGTGTTAGGAAGGAGACACAACAGCCCTATCTATCACACAATAGGTACTTCAAAAATAGTAATTCGCATTTAAGCATCAAACTTTGATTGGCAGGTCTCTTTGTTCCTATTGTTAAGCCTTGTTGACCAGTCCCATGCTTAAGAGGATTTGCCTCTTTCACACCCAAGTAATTCTGAAACAATTGTCTTTGTTAAAAGATGCTTTGATCTGAGGTTTGTTACCAACAGGTTTCAAACTCTAATCAAAAGTTTCAGCTAAACGATTCTCAATGAAAGTTTAAATAGTTTACTTTCTTTGTTTTGCAACGAATTCGATGAGTCGTCTGCTATAAGCATTGTTAAAGGCTAAATCATTTTACCCGATTTTCCAAATTTCCTTATAACTCCTAAACACTCGAAATGTATATTGCGTTAAAATTCCCCAAAGAAATAAATAGAAATGACATTTTTTGCGACAAATAACGACCAAAGTGTAAAATTTCATGTTTTCATGACGGCTGGCAACGAAAAGTTAACGAGATACAACGTAAAGGCGTGCCCCCTCAATGGATTTTTAACAATGTATCACTGATCCTAGTTGGTCTAGGTATTGAGATAAAATATTTGGGAAGAAAAGGAAGATTATTGTCCGCAACAAACATTGCCCCAAAGAGTCAATAGAACATTGTGTCTCCTTCCTAACCCGTCCTTGATTATATCTTCCAAATATCAGGTCCGTCAAGTGTCAGAAGATTATCCCGGTCGACCAGACGTTCTGCGGGCCTCAGTGCTTCCGTTGTCGGTGAGGTGGCCCTCTCCTTTGAGGACCGGGATCGTCTAAGTGTGACGGATCTTTAAGGTTAGAGGGTTGTTGTGTGTATTGTGTTTTGTCTAACCATCTGCTTTCTCTCCCCTTTAGCAGTTCAGGGTAAGTTCGAGGGTGCTGGAACTTCCCCAAGGTTGCGTTGGGTCTGCTGATAAGTGGAATAGGACGATGGAGGGCGTCCTTCCTACTGGTGTGGGGAGGAAGAGCACCCTCCCTTGCGGTGCTATTGGTTTACCAGGGTTGGTTGCGGGTAGTTGGGGATTACATGTGTGAACAGGAGGTAAGTATTGGGGTCTAGCAGATTCCCAATCCAGGGAGTGTCAGGAATTTCCATTTAATTAAAGAATTGCAACTCGCAACAACAATTTTCATTTCAAAAAATTGCCGTATGTGTATAAAGTCACATGAACATTAAAATCAAAGTGCGCCTCGATTAAGATAATTCAGGAACTAATCATAATACACTATTTAATAACTGTTTGTGTTTTGAGCTCGAGGAAGACGAACTTGCATATTGCATAAAATCAACAACTTAACAGAACTTACACTTTGGGAGAAGGGTAAGGGAAAACGAAGTAGTGTATTCCGTAATATTTTAGGTTTGTCTTGTTTTAATCTTGTGGCAATATTTTTGTTTCTTATTTGTCCATTCACGCAATACATTTCCCTGGTTTATTTTCATTTTTATACGTTTTTACAGAAAAAAGATGAAAAATGCTTTTATATATATATATAAACCGCATAATGTTAAAGTGCGTGTATCATATATATATATATATATAGGTAGAAGTACTGCGTTGCATAGGGTACAAAAGTATAGATGTCGAAATCATGGTAGATACTATGCAGAAAGAAATTTTATTAAATTACGACGTTTCGGGTTTAAACCCTTCAACAAGGTAAGAAAACACACAACTAATATAACAAAATGAGAAAGATAACAACAATTCTATAGGATACGCTCAACTGAGCAAAAGAAGCAAGAAAGCGTGACTAGGATACATTGCAACGAACCTAGAAAGCCCTGAAAACCGTCTAGCGAGAAGAAAGGGCGGATTAAAGTAAATTAAACTTTGAATTGAAACCTACTGGAGAGAGGGTGCCCAGAGAAAACATGTGCAGGAAATAGCTGCAGTAACGGAAAAATGGTCAATGGTGCAATGAGAAGGGGGGTTGAAATGAGCGGCTACTGGAAAGCCAGTAAAGTTTTTTTAATGGAGCGTAAATGTTCAGTAATGCGGTCGGCCAGTCTGTGTTTTGTCTCACCCACATAAAGGATGCTACAATATTTGCAAACGATAAGGTAAACAACATTAGTAGAAATACATGTAAAATGGTTGGTAACCTGAAAGGTACCCGAAGGACCAATAATCCTGACGAGTTGGTCTTTGGTGACATAGGGACAGGTATCACACCTCCTGCGTTCACAAGGAAAGGTGCCGGGGCTTAGACTAGTGGGTTCCTTTCTCGGGTATATGCAGTGATAGGGGAAAGGGTGAAAATATCTTAAGTGGGGGGATCAGATAACAAGGTTTTGTAATGTTTATAAATAACGCGGGGAATGGGGCTCGGTGACGGATGAAAACTGAAAAGGGAGTACCAATGGAATGCGATCAGAATTTTTACTCTTACGTTTTGTTTTGAGGGCATTGTTTCTATCGATATTTGCTATACGTTGGGTAGCTTGGGCAGCGACACTGGTTGGATAACCACGGGCCTCAAAAAACCCAACAATGTGATGGGAAGCTTCAGTGAAATCAGAGTGGTTTCAGCAAATTCGTTTGGCACGTAATAGTTGTGAGAAAGGAATGGAATCGACGCAAGAACGAGGATGACTCGACGAGAACAAAAGATAGTTATGAGAATTGGTAGGTTAAAAAAGATATCAGATGAAATCTTAAAACCATTCATAGATAGTTTAAGGTCAAAAAGTTTACATATGAAGTAGAAATTACATGGGTGAATTTAAAGAATGGGTAAAAATTGGAAACAAAATTGATTAAAAGCGCTCTAATTCAATTCTAGGTCCCACTGCAGCTCCAACTATATCATCAATGTATGTCTTGTACAAAATAGGACAATAACCCTGAAATTCGGAGAACAGACGCTCTTCAAACTATCCAATCGCTAAACAAGCGATTTAGGGCCCCATTTTTGTGCCCATGGCCACTCCCTTAATTTGTTTAAATAGCCTACCCTTAAATTGGAAACAGTTGGTGGTTAACACTTATTCAGTGAGCCCGAGAAGCGTGGTTGTTGTAATGGTTTGGTCCTAGCGTTGATCTAGATAGTGACGAAGTGCCTCCGAAGCGAAATTGTGTGGTATTGATGTACACATCCATAGTGAATAAAAATTTTTTCTCAACAGAAGCTGGAAATTCGAAATCCTGAATTAAACGCAGAAAATGTGGTGTGTCCTACACAAACGATGGTAATTTTTGCACATGTTTTGAGAGGACTGAATCCAAGTATTCCCATAAAATGACCGTGGGGCAACTATGTGACGAGACAATAGGTCTCCCTGGAGTGTCGTTTTTGTGGATCTTAGGGAGCATATAGAAATTGGAGATCTGTGGGCAAGGATAAATTAAACTTGAGACTGTAGTAGGTAATCGATTGGTACTGATTAGTGATTTGACAACCTTGATTACAATATTCTGATTATCCGTGGTTGGGTCACTTTCTAGTATATATATATATATATATATATATATATATATATATATATATATATATATATATATATATATATATATATATATATATATATATATATATATATATATATATATATATATATATATATATAAATATATCACTAATTCGGCACTTAGGGGGAAAGTTGTTGTTGAAAAGTCGACCTTAGGGGGAAAAAATTTTGGGGGCGAATTATAAGTTTCGCCTTAACGTTTCTACACACTTTTTTCTATAGGAATACGTAAACGGACAATGACGCCCTCCTAGAATTATAAAGTAGATGCAATTACTTCAATGTTGTCAAATTTACGGACACCTAGCTGTTAACACAAACGGATGGCTGGCCATTGAAATAACGTTGTTTATATTTTTAGACGTTAGGGCGAATTCTTTTACTTATATTTTTATTGTTATGTACGCGCAGATATAACAATTTCCCCCTAAGGTGGGAATTAGCGTTATATATATATATATATATATCTATATATATATATGTATATATATATATATATATATATATATATATATATATATATATATATATATATATATATATATATATATATATAACGCTAATTCCCACCTTAAGGGTAAATTGTTACATCTGCTTGTACATAGGGCGAAAAAATAACAGTAAAATACATAAGAGAAAGAATTCGGCCTAACGTCTAAACATATAAACAACGTTATTTCAATGGCCAGTCATCCGTTCGTGTTAACAGCTAGGTGTCCGTAAATTTGACAACTTTGAAGTAATTGTATCTTCTTTGTAAATCTAGGAGGGCGCCTTTGTCCGTTTACGTATTCCTATAGAAAAAGTGTGTAGAAACGTTAAGGCGAAACTAATATTTCGCCCCAATTTTTTTTCCCCTAAGGTCGACTTTTCAACAACAACTTTCCCCCTAAGTGCCGAATTAGGCAAATATATATATATATTTATATAAATTATATATGTATATATATATATATATGCAAACGAGTACTGCAAGTATAGAGAGTGCTCAACCTAAGGAGCAATACACAATTAAGGTTAGGTTGGAAAAGCTTAACTAAGTTGTACAGACTGTTTCGCCCGAAGGCCCTTCAGCAACTAACTATGAATAAAACGAGGCAAGTCGACTCCATTACTGTGAGTTCGTATTAGCACAGTCTACAATGCAGGGATAAGGCTTTTCTATAGCCGGAGAGAAGGAACTTTTTGTTGCGCCTACATATGGAGATGAGCTCGTATTCTGAGTTAAGAATAGTCGATTTGTTGGAAGTTAATGATGTAGTTTTTCTCACAGTGCCAAAGGTTACAGCGTTTTGTTCTAGGTGTAAATGGCTGCACATGTCGTAGTATTCGTCGGGTGATTTTGTAAGGGATTTCGTTGTCTTTCAGTTGCCAAATGTGTTTGCTGAGCTCAGTATGATTTTTCTTTTCTTTGTCCTTGAATGTTCTTTGTGTCCTGTGTATCTTTCTTTGAAAGTAGTGGCTGCTAAACCTATGTTATGTCTTCTCGCTATTGTGAGTGGATATTCTTGCCTCGTAGATGAGGTTTTTGGCCGTGCATTTTCCTGGGAGGAGGCAATCATCTTTGCTTCTGCTGTTGCAGGTGTGCTGGACGTCATGTGGTGTAGAATCGATTATTTTGTTGTTGTGGGCCTTTATTGTGGTTTCCATGTTGTCCGTGCAACTGTAGCTTAATTTGAGGGTGCTTCTATTACAAATTTTGTGTAGATGGTGGCCTGTAGGGAAATGGTGGTCCACAAGTGAAAGAAACTTTTTTCCAATGTTCGTTTTGACCTGTTTGCTGTTCGGTGGGTTAAACCAGGTTATTCTTCGTTTCCCTTGTTTCACTTGGTCTGTTTGTTTCATCTGGCTGGGGGTCTTTGGCTGGAAGGCGAGGTTGGCTTTATAACCGGCTTCATTCAAGGCTTTTTGGCAGTCATGTTTAGCATGGTTGAATACTTCTTCGTTACTGGAGATGTTATTTAGACGTGTTTCTATGGACTGGGGAATTCTCTTAATGACGACGGGTGGATGGTTTGATTCTACATGGACATAGAGGTGTTTATCCCCTGGTTTCGAATAAGGTCTGTACTCTTTTTTATGGAGGTCAAGTGTGACGTCTAGGAAATCGGTTACGGTTGAGTTTGCTGTGGCTGTAATCTGGAGGCCAAGCTGTTTGAATTTGTCGCAGAGCCTCTTCTTGATTCTTTCTGCAATGACCGGGGGTTTGCTGATGACCGCTAATCCGTCATCACGATATAAACCTATGTTCTCTTCAGGTATGAGGTTGCTAGTCTCGGTGAGAATGTATTGCCCGACTAGCTCGCATGTCTCAACCCTGTCATACGACCCCATGGTTACATCGAAAAGATCGTTGGAGTCAGCTTTTTGCCAAGTTGTGTCGTTGTGGGATAGTAGGGTGTATTTGGCATGGACGATGATGTCTATCTCTGTTGGTGTTACGGTGGTGAACCTCTTGGAGAATTGCAGTGCTTTTAGCATCAAATCTTTGTTGATGGAGGGATAGAAATTTACAACATCAAAAGTGATGGATGTAGAATTTTCTCTGGTAGGTATGTTCATAAACCAGTCGATGACAGCCTTGGAATTCTTCCATTGGTTGACTTTTGTAGCATTCAGCACTTCAGCATTGATTCTGTCAAGTATTTGTTTGGAAATAATACCAATTTCACTTTTTGTCGGGGTTTATGAGTCTGCATGTGGGATGACTTCTGGAATTCTCTTTGTGGTCCTTCAGTATAATATATGCTGGTTTAGTGGCCATTACATCTACTCTATCCGATATTTCTAGGGAGTTGGCAATTCGCTTGGCCTCTAGATTAGTGGTATGTTGTGAGTGCTTCTCAGATTTCTTGTACGTGGCGGTCACGTTGTCCTTCATCAGTTTTTCATAGTGTTGTTTGTCCACGGAGTAATAATTG
The DNA here is from genome assembly GCA_037179385.1 of Holothuria scabra. NCBI lineage: Eukaryota > Metazoa > Echinodermata > Holothuroidea > Aspidochirotida > Holothuriidae > Holothuria > Holothuria scabra. The sequence goes on from CM074187.1 coordinate 52,322,040, forward strand.
CTTCCTTGTACCCACTGACAAAACTAGCAATTATTACTCCGTGGACAAACAGTTAAACTTTTCCAACCTAACCTTAATTGTATGTATATATATACCTAATTGTGGAATAAGGGTAAAGTTTTGGGCAAAATATCAACGTTAGGGGGAAATTACCTTTAGGGGGAAATTACCTTTAGGGGGAAAATTTACTTTCCCCTTTACGTTTTCACACACTGTTTTAATGGGAATACGTTAGTGTATAGCAAAATACATATGGGGGTACGTAATATACCTAATTACTTCAATGTTGACCAAATTACGGACGCCTATCTGTTAACACGTACAACTAATGGACTATTGAATTTACGTACATTTATATGTTTTTCCTTAAAGGCGAAATATACAGTTATGTATTTTATTGTTTTTCATTTCGCCTAAACGTATCAAGATATACAAATTTCCCCCGAATGTTCAATCTAGTGGTATATATATACATATATATATACATAAGGGTGTGCAAACTTTTGGACCCATCACAAAACGCATCTTACAATTTTCAGTTATATTTTAAGTGTTAATTATGATGCGACACGTAAGAATTGGAGCCCTTGTATAGTTGTTGATGCTGACTACGGAAAATTGGGCTAAAAGTTGATTTTGATTTCTATTTCAGCTAATCAGGCTGCTCAAACACATGGGATCCTTGTAAAGTTCGATGAAATTTGTAAAGGCTAGGTAGCCGGTATGTGATGCATTGTCATTCTCCCTTGAAGTTCAGAAGGGATTTTTGCCGGTCAATGAAGTTGCTCGAATTTATTCTTGTCATAATCTTATGTCGCAAGGTAGTCAAATAGTTTGTAGAATGCCCATACCAGCTCATTTTCCAAAGATTAATTTCTTTACATTACCATTTCATTCAATGGTACTAGTTCATTTTACCTGGTAATTTTGTGATCATTTAACAACTTACTCACTTTTTTATTGAAGTATAAACTTTATTGCTAAATCTCAAAAAAGCAAAATTTCCCGCGCTTTGCGCATCGCAAAATGCAATAGAACGCGCAAGAACGTGTCATTCCTCGCTCATAATTTAGTTTGGTAAACTTTTCTGAGCTTTGTTAATGACAAAATCGGATATTAACATATGTGACACCAAATCATCAAAAAACACCGGAAGCTATATTGCTATTTTTGTAAACTGTTTTTCATAGAATTCCAAATTTTCTTCAATGAAAACTCTTGATTTTAAAATACTTTGTCTAAAAAGGACAATAAAGTTTGGGAAACTTGAGATTTCATCGGAGAGTGTCAGTTCGTAGGCCTTAGAGAACATTATGTAGCAACAACGATTCAGTCGTGGTGCAATCATTCTCAGATTTGCCACCAATATATGAAGGAAGTGCAGATTCTTCAGTAATCCGCTAACTCTTTAAATTTCCTTACAGGAAACCCAGAATCCAAAGCTTTCTGCAATAAACGCTCAATATATACATATACTTGTTTAAAAGGGACAAAAATTTCGGCACGATTCGTGCGCCGCAATACGTCCCTGATACAGTGGTATTCACACTTGAAAGAAAATTCGGAAAAGTTAGCTACTACTTACGAGCCCGAGACCGGTTGTATTAGGGGCCGCGATTTGTGCTTTCATACACACCTATCATCAGATACCTTTCAACCCTGTCAGTTGAGTAGTCTGTGTACACGGATTCTTTAGTTATTGAGGTGTCAAAATGTTATCAATGATCAATGTTGCAGAAATTCGGAAATTTGCCATTTGAGACACCAGTCAAACACAGTGCGGTTTTCCCAACTTTTCCTTCATTAAACGGCAAATTGTTCCGCGCGCTCCACGCCCTTAGCCTGCAACCCTTTATGCAGTAAGTGGTCGCTCATAAAGCAGTCAGTGGTAAACTTTTCCAAGCCGCTACAGTGCCGTTTCCCTAAAATTTTCCTCAAATAAAGGCTTTTAATTTTTAAATATTTTGTCTAAAAAAATAGCAAAGTTTCGGGAGCGTTTTGAATGTCGCCGAGAAGCCTCAATCCGCACTCCTTAAATGACATTGTTTAACAAAAACGATCTTCAGTCGACATGCTAACTCCGATATATGCTAACAGGAAACGCAGATTCTTCGATAGTCTCCCAAATGTTCAAATATACTTACAGGAAACCCTGAATCTAAACTTTTTGTTGCAATACAAGCTCCATATTTACAAATATGTAAAAGGACCCAAATTTTCGACGTGCGGAGTACAGTAGTGTTTAAACTTTAGAGAAAAATTAGATTTTTTATTTAAAAAAAGTTCTTGCTCGTAGAAAAAAAGCGAGAAATTAAGAATAAAAAACGTACCGTTTGGTCAATGGGGGTAGTGAGAGGTGCATGGCTCAAAATTGTTCCTCCCTTCCACTTTCATATTGCTTCCTACGCCACTGAGATATTCAGACAGAGAATCACCGTACTTCCCTATTTCCCGCTTTCTCCAAGTTCAGCCCCCCTTTTTGAAATGTCTGGATCCGCGCATGACGTGTGTCGGAAAACAGAGACGTCGGAACACAGAAACGCAACTGTCATGTCAGTCCAAGCTTAAATGCATGATTTCAACACTTTTCGTTAATACGAAATGGCAATATTCAAAATGTACGTGTATCAGTATTGTATTAACTTTAGGAGCTGAAATAAGTCACTGGCTCGGTGGTTTAAGTCATTGTCACAAAATTCAAACAGTCTAAGTTGGACCGCTGGATTTGAGCCACAACTACAATCTTCCACAAAATTACATGGTCCAAAACCAGCTCCCTGTATCAATGTTGAGGTCTCACCTAACGTCGGGCTTCCGCAACATTGAATGACTGGAGTGGATGTACTGTGGGAGGTGGTGATCTCATGGTTTTTATTATATTTATGCCAAGGATAAAAGCATGCAAGGACCTGAATGTCTTGAATTTTTCATACCTACCTATGAACAGAAACTAATAAAGTAACATTTCTCTCCCATATAATGGACGATAAATCAGCCATTTAAAATGTTTTGCGTAGGGTTCATTGTTCAACTCCCATCTTGAAAAGCCTTGACAGTAGGGTGGGTTGTTGTCAGGGGAAACTCATATTCATCCATTTTTAATACAATTTCTGATTTACAAAACATGGAGGCGGATTTCTTTTGGAAGAAAAATGAAAGATCACGACATTACGACTGTTTAAATATAAAGGCTGGGATTTTATTGGTTGTTGCTGTCAAGTAACCGCACCAATCGTATCACTGAGTTTATTAAAGGAACGCCACTTTATGGTGGTGGGATCGAGAAGGCAAAATTTCCCTATTTTGCTGTAATGAGCACCGAATTAGTAACCTTCGAATTCAACAAGGCTAGCAAAACAGATTGCGGCGATGTGTTGCTCGTTAACTACTATGCATGAATACATATGACATCGTGGCGGCCTGCTAAATTTCTGTTTTTTTCGTGCAATCACAGACAAGAAGTGTTCGTGGTAATTTGGTTAAGTTGCCTTTTATAAAACCCTCAACCCTCTATCAAAAGTGCGAAAATATCACATTGCTATATTTCAATTCCAAAAGATGAATGGATAGTATTATCGAACGACTGGTTGAGTCGAAGTAAAAAAAATTGTAAAAAGGTAGGAAAGTAGGAGCAGGTTAGGAAAGTATTTAAATAGTTGTTATATCGAACTTAACTCCAAATACGGACACAATTTTCGCTATAGACTTACACAAGGGTGGCAATAGCAGGGGGCGGGCCCCCCTTCGGGGAAGGCTGACCCCCATAGAGGACTCAAATTCAATTTCGTCGGGAACTCTTCATGTATGCGATAAAATTTTAAATCCGATAGACTTCAGTCTGTCCCCAGTCTCCCCCTTCCCCGACGATCTTCTTGATTTTGCTTACTAGAAGACTTAAAGGAAACTCTCTCATATTTCCAATTTTCTTAAAGCAAAAGACCATTTTCAATACAAGCTTGATATTTGTTAAACATTCTGAAAAGAAAGTCAAAATCTTTTATTTTCACCGTACTTCAAATCATGATACCCAAATTCAGTCTTAATTTTGGGCAGATTGATCTTCAATACTGAAGACTCCAATTTCTCAATTCTCCTTTGCAAATGAAACAATTTTTTCAAAATTTCTGCCATAAAAACCCTCCAATATACAATGGCGTACTACACGGGGGCAGGTTGCCCCCAAATTTCTACAAAATTTGCCTGAAAAACGCTGTATCAAAGTGAAACTTTCAAAAATGCAAAATGGTGACAAGGAATTATGACAAATTCAGACTGCTAATGGATTTTTTCTCAGCCCCACTTTCATATACTGTAGTCTTGCAAACACTTTGCTCGAAATGGTAAAATATTCGGGGGAAGGTTGAAAAAAGGTTCGGGATTTCACCGACGGACGGGAGGTTGTTCAGGTTCATCGGTCAGTCTGTCCTGCCCCGATAGCCGAATTCGAGCAATGGTAATGAAAATCGGCCAGGCTGTGTTCATTTATCCATAACGATAAACAGCTGTGTAAGAATGTTTTCCCCTAAGTCTGACTGAAAATTCATTTGTACCCTCCTCGTAACGTGAAATATTTTCAAAGATGTTGGGAGCAAAATCATTCATAGTCGAGTGTTCTGGCAGTGACAGAGAGAATCTCATCAATTAAGTGGACCTTGCAATTCAATACAATTATGAGTCGGAATAGAGTCAAACACATTAGAATATTTTCAAATCCGTTGTGCAGTTTTCCCCCGAAAAGAGAGAATAACATTTCATCTAGTGGTAGTGTGGTACCTTTTTTTCTGGAAACTTTCTGATCACTTAGAAGGTTGTTTATTTTTCTAATCAAGTGACAATTTTATTGCAAAGGAAAGCTCAAAATAACGACTGCTTCATTTCTAGTTACAGTTGCTATTTCCGGCTGTTTGAGGTATTCGAACTTTTTAAAAAATTCTGTACGCTCCGGGCCAATTAATAGTGGCGCTTCAATCAGAGAGTGTTTTGGTCCAACAATTTACTTAAAATGCATTCTTACAAACCATTCTTCGTTTTGGGCAGTATTATAGCAATCATTATTCAGGACTTACTGTAAGCATTACGGTGAAATTTGCTTGAAAAACTAATGTGTTGTTCTCAAGATATGATCAGGTAAAGTTGTCGCATTTTCAACAAAATGTGAACATGTAGCAAGCGTATATGACATCATGTCCTTACCCTAATGGACAGTGTTTCTGTCTATTTTAATTTTACAACCAATTTTCTCCTCTTTAATCCCCTGTTACCAGAATGTGATTGATTGCATAAGTTGTCATGAGAACTTGACAAACTTTGCCTTTCCAACAGGAAGATCCAGTGCACCCCAATGTCAAACTTAGAGGGAAAACTAGAGGCAAAGGGTTTTGTTGAAAAAAAAAACTTTCGGACGCAGCGCAAAACCGAGCTCAAAGCGGGAGTGGGGCGAAGCCCCGGGAGCTCGGAGGTTTAAGCGTATCTCTGGGTGAAAAATTACGTCTTTGGACAGGTATATTTTTATTTTTTTTCGGTTAACCCAACTCCTACCTGACCTTAGCTGGAGGGGGGGGGGGGGAGACCCTACGTTGCGTCGCCACTAGAGAGATCCTATCTGTATACTTACTTGGTCCTATTCCTATTTACTTCAAGGTCAACACAACAGTCTGAAAAACAATAGGGAAACAAAACATTTTTTCAATGTGAGGAAGTGATTATAACCTCCGCTGCCCTTAACCTCACTTTGGAACACAAATCTAGTAACTTCTTTTACTAATATCTGGAGAAACGCATGTCCGATGTGAATGGAAGTTCCACCAACTTGTGTCGATTGTTTCCTTTTTCACATAAGAAAACCAAATTTTTTTTAAAGTTCTCCTTTAAACCTTCTAAAATATTGCCAGCTAATGCCACAGGGCTGTAGATAAGAGAACAGTGGATTGTAATAAGCATTGCTCTATTTAACGAAACAGACAAGGTACTAGACACAACAGATCCTTTTAAAGTTCAAATTAAATCTTTCATAAACAACCAACTGGATGAACAATTTCTAATCCTTTGGAGCCCCCCCAAAAATGAATTAATTTTGAAAGACATAAATATCTTAGAAATTGCCAGCATACTGTTGGCTTCTGACCAGTTTGTGGTTATGAGGACGGGGGAGGGGACAAATTTGGACAATGCACCTCACCCTACCCCATTGACCAAAAGGTACAGTTTTTATGCTAATTTTTCCGTTTTTTCTACGAGCAAAAACTTAAAATTGAATGCCATAACTCATTTTTTTTTCAAATGAACCTGCGCACTGAGAAACGGAAACATTCGTTTTTGCCAGCCATGCTACACCAGGCAACAATTCCAGTATATATATGCCCTCTGTAACAGTGGCGTAGCCAAGTCTTTTTTCCGAGGGCCAAGCATCCAAATTTTCTGATTTTTTTTTAATTGTGAACACTACTGTGTTAAAAACGTAATTTGGGTCCTTCTACACATTTGTAAATATGAAGCTTGTGTTGCAGAAAATAGTTTTGATTCAGTGTTCCCTGTAAGGAAATTTGAATATTTGGGGGACTATCGAAGAATCTGCGTTTCCTATTAGCATATATCTGAGATAGCATGTAGAATGAAGATCGTTGTAGTTACATAATGTTACGTAACTGCCTAAGGAATACGGGTTGAGGCTTCTCGGCGACATTGAAAAAGCTCACGCAACTTTGGTGCCTTTTTAGACAATAAATTTTAAAAATTAAGGGCCTATATTTGAGCTTCTGGAATTGTGAAGTCGGGCAGGACAAACTGCGATTCCCCGACTGACACTGGTAGCCGTCTACGGAAGGGGTGGGGCCCGGAGAGTTTTCCTCATCGAACCTGGCTAAACGCAAAATGGTGACTCCTAAAGACCGAAATGAAGGTTAATGATGCACTGGGTGTGCCAGGAATTGCTGTTAGCTCCATGGTTACGAATTTGAAGGGAAAGTATCATAGAAGTTTCAAAAAAGGGATCGAAAGGTTTCATTTTTTCACAGTTCTGGGGAGGGGGGTTTCGTCATCGAAACTGGCTAAAACGTAAAAAAGTAACTCCGCCGTTCTGGGAAAATTTTGCTTTTTAAAGAGTGCTGAGATGCAAAATGTTGCTAATTTTTAACATATGAGGCATACGTGAAAACGCATGCGTGCCAATAGGAGAGTGATTTCTCGCAACTAGCTGATTTCCCCGCCTGCTGGCACGTGACTCCCATTGCGTGCACTACTGATGCTTTGTTAGATGAGCCTTGGGCAACTCTAATGGTTACTCAAAGATATTTCAACGAAAATGACTTAATTTGAATATGGAATTAGATATTTGCCTGCGTGTTTTCAATAGTCCCAGTAACTGCCAGGCATGTATTCAGCACAAAAACAGCACAAATGTATACCCACACGCGTTAAAAGATCTTATTTGATGATGTGTTACGTCTTGAGAGATGCCAAACGGTTAACTCCAGATGAGTGGGAACTTGGGAAGAAGTGGACTGTGGGTAACCATTGACGTAGGTACAGGGGGAAATTGCCCCCCGTGGTTCGGAAAAAGGAAAAATTCGAAATATTTCCGTACGTGACACCAGATCAACAACTTGAAACCCTTCAACTACAGAGCGTTGCAACAACTTGTTCACTAGTTTGGCCTATCCCCACACTATAAAAATCAAAGATTTGGAACATATTCCATATCCTGGAGATGAAGAAAATCGGAAACTTGCTCTATGTGGCATTAGGTCATCAAGTGACACGGACAACTGCAGTGTTGTTTTTCTGAATTTTATTTTAAGAAATTTCATGTTTTGTCCAATACACGCTCCTTATTTTCAAAGATCGGTTTAAAAAGGCAACACAACTGCCACTCTAAGACTCAAAGTTTCGTCGAAGATCGTAGATCCGCTCTGCTAGGATAACATTATGCAACAATGATCTTCACTCTTCAGTCTTGGGATTTTCTAATGAAAAAGGCACATTCTTTGGCAATCCTCAACTTTTCAAAATTCCTCCCAGGATTAAACCCAGAATCTAGAAAAAAATCTGCAGTGGAGGCTCAATACATTTAAATTTTTTCACAAATTACGTTCCCAATACAGTAAATTGTTCACATATTAAAGAAATTGGAAATTTTCTGTGCTTGCCTCTGGAAAACGTCTAGCTACGCCTCTGTGGGTCACTTTCCCGAATTAATATAAGTGACTTGAAACGACTTGGATTGGTCGATCTTCTATATAGGTGCGGGATAGGACTGTCCATAATCTCATCGTACGTAATTCCGCGTTGATCTCCCGGTAAACTGAAATCGGGTTTTCTCGAGAGTGTTAAAATTTGCAAAAGATTCTCATGGATATTTGAAGCGCGAAACGGTTTTGTGAGTAGCCGACCCCATTTGATCTATCCTGGTTATTTTCTTACGAGGTGAGGGGATGCCTGACGTGGATGATCTTTTGCAGTAAGTTGTTGAATGTACGAATTAACAGTCCCTGTGATTTGTTAGCAAAGTGAGTGCTTGCAAATTGTGTCAAGCCTGAAGACAGATTTTCACCGAATTCTATCAACATTTTATTTTCCGATGTTTATGAATCAGGACTGCTTATACAGCATACTGTACATAACACATTTATTTTTCACACAAAATCACACTCTTAAACATCAGTTCCATAGTTCAAAAAGTTAAACGAGTTCCATCAAAACTTTGCGACTGAAATATTTTTAGGTTGGACGTATTTTCATCTGTACGTATCGGAGATCGTAATAATTTTTATTATTGTAGATCTTAAAATCATAACGGCCATACACTCCGTTAAGGTTGGCAGGATCGCAATTATTGAACCACCAGCCGGCATCAAGATAATCGGCACAGTCAAAAGAATACAAAGAAAAATCATAGTCATCGTTGTCCCGGTCAGGAGTTGAAAAGTCTTGATCACGGTGATAATCCATAAAGTCGTATCCTGTAAAAGCAAGTGTATATGCAGATTAGACGTGCCAATAAGTGTTTTTGTTAGTCGCGATGAGGTCCCATACAATGTGAGAAATATACAGGAAATGAACTTCAGTATAACCAAAATGGATTTTTAAATTTTTGACTGACCATTTCCTTGTTTGATAGCAGCCTTGATCCAACTCATACCTAATGTAACTTAATGGAATGACTTGATTTGATCGTGCAAAATGTTACTCACGATTTTTGTACTTAGATTTCACTGATTAACATTTTATGGTTAATTTAGGAGTTGCAGCTCCCTATAATTACAGGCTTAGGGAAACGCACTCTAAAAATATATGGGTTTATTAGAGTATAATTACCCCAAACGAGGTTAATGCTATGCCCACACGGGGACACTCTAAAACTGATATAAATAATCCCAGCAAATGTTACTTGAGCCCACATAAGGTTTATTTTAAGAGAAATTAATGCATGTTCATATACACTACACTTTCGGGTTAAATATGTACCATCTATTCAGATACAAGAATCAATTTTTTTAATGAGCTCGGGAAAGAATTAGCATTTGGAAATATTTTGTGTCAGAATTATTGCGAGATCCTCTGATTATTAAGAGATACTACCTGGAGATAATAAAATATCTCGAGATAATCGGAAGATCCTGATATAATTCTGAAATAATATTTCCACATGCCAGTTCCCGGGCTCCGTATTTTACTTAGGTCATGAATGTCATATGTTATCGGGATTCAAATGTCTATTTTCCTACTATCTAATTTTCAGGAGATTAGATTAGATTAGATGAGATGAGATGAGATGTTTATCTAGGGTCGTTCATGGCTTTTTCTTATTGTATGGCTGGTTATCCCTATATATTCCATTGCCTATGCGGAGCATCACACACAACTACCCCTCCCTGGGAATCCAACCCAGACCTTCCGAGTGCTAAAGAAGGAATTCTCTGCCACTTGGTCACTTGAGAGAGACTCCCTTGAACAATTACTTTAACATTACATTAGATTTCATTGTGCTGCATGAACAACATAATTCTAACAAAACCCAAAGTAATGCAGCTTGTGGCAAATATAATCGTGGGTGCCAACGGTAAGCATGTCGATTCTGTTACAATGTGAATTTCAAGCAAAAAAATATAAAAAAGGAAAAGGTGTGCTCTGTAGATATTACTTTTCGTTGTAATAAATTAAGGAGAGAGAGAGGGAGAAGGGAGATATTGGACGAAAAAGTACCGTAAGGTTGTGTAGTTAGGCCTCCATCAAGTTCTCTAAATTGGCATGGATCAAACCACTGGATGAAACAGTCTAATCATAAAACACAGGGAACCAAATCAGACCGTACATGTTACCACGTTTTTTAAACATAAATTTTAGTCGGCCAAAACATGTAGACACGGAAATTTCAGTTTCTTGTTACTTTTAGACCAAGAATACCCCACCAATGATATGCCCATTTCTTTTACGTGACTGAAAACAGCTAATTTTTAAAAGTGATCTGGTCCCGGAACATGATATTAGAATTCTTTTTCATAAAAGCAAAATGTTTTTCAATTTTCAGTGTGTCGATGATTTTAACCAGTTATTTTCACAAACCTGTATTTCCAGTAAAATTGCCAAGTTTGAGCTGATAATTGTTGTTCTCGTCTTTGACACGGAAAAGGTCATAGTTCAAGTACCAATCGTTGACGTCTTTTTGCTTGGTCACCCTGACATCAATGCGTAATGTGCAGTTTTCCTGATTTGTCATATGGTGGAGTATTTCATTACCAAGCCATACATTTTTATTTTACCCAGCTGAACCAAATCCTGTTTTTTATTCTTCACATAGTCGGTTAAAGCTTACTGATCCATCTACACGTCGCTGGAAAACCTAAAGTATGAGAGAAAGTGAAGAAAGATAGACAGCTGTATGAATACGTAATGTATGAGACTTGTGAACTTGTTGGAGTAAAAGGTTAATAAATGATGATCATATTGATTTGCTTTAAAGGGCTTGTCCTCTCTAACCAATTTACAGTTTTTGTAGTAGTCTTCTGAAATTCTCTACTGGATCAACTCTTTATTGGTAGTACCATAACTTATTTTACACAGCATGAACTATACTGAGTGTTTTGATTATTTAAATAGCAGCTCCCTGGTAATAGACGAATCCGGACAGATTGTAATGTTCTGATTTTAGTCGGCCATTACTGGGTCCATCACCTTTAATCTTTAAATTTCCTTCCTTATCTGTTCCATGGATGGTTGTACACTGAAGTGTATCTTGATTTACTCATCTTCACTGAATATGAGGATTTGAAATTCACGTAGACAATAAATGAAGACGATTAAAGGCTGATGGACCCCACTAATGGCTGCCTACAGTCACTAAAAACAGGCGCTAAGCGGATTCGTCTATACGCATTGAGCTTTTCTATACTCTTGAAGCTGCAGTAAACTGACAGATTGAGTCTGGATGAAGATGAATTTTAAACAATTGTGGGAGAGCCGGCGTAAGTAAAATGATTAGGAGAATTGGTACTGTTTAGGGAGAGAGAATTGGTCCTCTAATGAAGCGCTTAATCCCAACGATAGCCCGCGAGAAGGCCCTTTGTTGATACTATACCCCTTGCTCGACATAGACTGTACGTACCAGAGGCAATTCCTCCGGTTTTCATGCAGCAAGTATACAATGCTTATCATGAGAAGCAACTTAAGCATGGATGTACTACATGATCACATGATCACAGGTACACATCTTCAACCCCTGGGTTGAATTGGTGTACTGACAAGGACACAATGAAATAAACATTGCAGGACAAACTCGTAATGACATTGCTAAAGACGTGGTGACAACACCGGTTAAATAATCGACACACAAAGTGCGGCACAATCTAGTCCTTGAAAAGGACTTCGGCTTTGTTTTACTCCGCACTATATAGCCCTTGGCAACAGTGCATAAGAGTTAGTTTGTTAGTTGGTTAGTTAATTAGTTGGTTAGTTAGTTGGATTGAGTTTTACGGCCCAGTTTCCAACCTATTGGTTTAAGTCGAGCCGCCCACGGCCTTTTTTCTAGTTGTGGCTCACTGGCTTGTTTTCCCTACTCCATTGCTTATGAACAAGATAACCTGAAGTGTTGGCTCTGTAGCTTTTCTACATTTTAAAGTTTCCTTTCCTGGGAAAAAATTCAGGATTTCATTTAATTTTGTCCCATTTTCATGAACGGATTAAAAAGTGATTTTTACCTCGCTGAGTTGCTTACTTCCTTTAATTATACACATTTTCCCCAAAGTCTAAAACTTTACATAGACATGACATCTTGTATCACTTTTGCATTGCTAGTCTGCATACGATTTTTAACACTTAACTTGATCATGGGACAGCTTCGACAAGCCGATGCAGGGACAGTGCGTACCGAAGTCTTGTAATTGACTTAGTGTTACAGCCAAGGTTTACCTCCAAATTCTTCTTCTCCCCTCCATTTGAAGAAGGACTGGCCAAGAAAGTTGCATGTTTTCACAAAGATCATTTATGGCAAGTATCGTACCTAATTACAGATTGTTTTTTGAAGCTGCGAGGAGTTGCGGGTAGTCGCCACCCCGCATAGAGTCCTCATTTCTTAAACAGTATGTTCAATGACCATGTACGGAGTAGGTTTTATCGTTAGGCATACATGGTTCTGCTCAAGAACTAGAACGAGGGCAGTCTAGTATTGTTATTTACAGGAAATACGCGCAAGAACTTGTTTAGCATTTTATACTTTAGGAAAATTGTCGTAATTTTACTTGAAGGAGGTGTATGTGAAGGTTCAACAAGCATTAAATGTACATATGTGGGAAAAAATTATCTTATTTGTCTGCTTGAGGCATAGGCTATCTTAAATGGGTTTAGAACAAGCAGGAGTGACGTCATATATTTTTAATGATGAACAATGCTATACTTTCTAGTTTATAATATTTTGTTTTGCCTTGAAATACATGAATAAATGGATATGGGCCACTTTCTTGGAAATGAAAAAGACTCTCTTGTTTCAAATGAATTTATTTGAGAAAAACATGAAATCAAGGGAATATATTTAGTTGCATACTTTAGAGGTTTAACCCTCTCACCCAAACTACAATGTTTGTAGTAGTCCACCTGTCCACAGAAAGCCTCAATTGGTGCAGCCTTGACTAACAACAAGTTCAAAAAATGCAGAATACCGGAGCTCATATTGCACAGCATGTAATGCACTGAGTGTGTTTGATTATATATTGGGGTCTTGTATATACTCACCTGAAGAGATAAACTGATTTGTGTCTGGATAAGTTTAAACTAAAGTTAAACAGTTGCGGGAGCCTGGGGCTTAAGTAGGAAGGTAAGTGGAATTGGAACTGTTTGGGGCGAGAGGACTAGGCCCGTAAGAATTACAAAATGATTAAAATGAGGTTATTATGATGCCACGTGTGCTTGCTTTAAGTTTAGTTTAGGTTTAAAGTACACCACTTTATCTCTAAGGTCAAAAACACATGTAGCTTAAAGAATTAAATATACATTTGAACACTTTCGTAAGGAAGATTCATGTGCAAGTCAGGGCTGTTTGACCAGAAAGTTAATAATTTAACTTGCTACGTAACACCTGGAAGAAATACTTTTTTAAATTGTCAAGTGAACTTAAGTCCACGAGTGATTTGCTATATGGTCTGTTTCTAAATTATATTAATCAATGGTACTTAGCCAACTGATCATTTTGAATACTGAAGGATGATATTACTCAACTCATGATTTACATGGAAAGTATATTTCATCATACTCACCGTCCATCCACCGCCATGAGACATGTTACAATAGACTTCAAAGGGTGATTCTGTCCAGCCTGTTGGTTGTATGGTGTAGACGCCATCAGTTGAACCAGATCTGTAGACATCGTAGCAGTCGGTGGGAATAAGTGAGGGTCCACTAGTAGTAGTTGCTGGCTCCTGAATTGTACATGCACCTAAACACAACGTTACAGGAAAACAAGAGTTCATCAGGTACAGTTTGATTGCTAGAGGATTTCCAATCGTATATGTATGGGCGTTCAGATATGTTCATAACCCTAATGATCCATCTGAAACATATCCGATTTCAGATTTATAAACATTACCCCATTACTTCGTCATTATAACAATCTAACGGTGCCTGATTTTATTGTTTCAAAAGGAAATGTAAGTGAGGAGATTGAGCTGTATAGACTTTCTTCAGCAAATATAAATTACATATACTGCTGAAGTTCCCTTGAGTGCATATTCAACGAGTGTATAACTGTGCTGAGTTTCAAGTAGATGGCAAAAGTCCGTTACATGTAGAAACAGAGTTTTAAACTACAAACTAATCGGATAACAAAGGGAATTTACATGCATTTTCAGTATAATTTAAGTAGGCGTGGCCGGTTCATATCACGTCTTTGAGTGAGTGTAAGTAAGAATCGGCTCATTTCAGAACTTATGATGTGTAGGTCAGATCTGGGAATATCTTATCATCGGATGATTGCTAGTCAAGTAGCCCGCAGAAATGGCCCTCGCAAGGTCTCCCCCTGCAGGGACGTCTTTGTCAGGAAGCGAGTCTTGTTTGGGGTCCACTGGACTGGCCCGCCCCCATTTGATAAGCCAGTCCTCTTTTAGCTAACGCGTTTGGTATTATTGTAGCATATCAAAGCAAACAAGTTTATTAAAGCTGGAAGCAGTATATCCGTGTCAACAGAAGAAACAGACAACTTAATTACGAAATATTTATTTTCTTTGAAATAGCGACTTTGGTCAAAATGACAATTTGCCCAATCGGGGGAAGTTTGCCTGTCGTAAAGCATAAATATACATTAGCACTTGGTAGGTTTTCGTAGTCTTCGATATGTTTAAGAAATGTGAGTGTATTCAAGTACTTTTTGTAAAGTCATCCAGACTCTCTGGCAAAGAGCTGTTTGGCGAAACCAAACTTTAAACTGCCTCCCAAAGAAGCTATACGTCCACTGAATGACAACACTTGACCAACCCCACGCCGAGGCCCTCAGACCATTTACATCACTGGTCTGCCAAGTATGAGATATTAGATAATAACTCAAGCAAACAGAGCGAAAAAGAAAGGATTCATAAACAAGGTTATGTGAATAAAGCTAAACGCAGGAACATGCAAAGTTGGACACTTTTGTGTGAAAGATGGTGCACAAAACTTAAAGCTGTGTCAAGTCTATAAATTACGCTTAGAACAAGGAGTTTAGAAAAATTGCACAATATCCGAAAGGTTGTGTGGTAAACCGCCAGAAATAGCCAGCTGCTTTTGTTCTTTTCGCAAAATTAAATTTCATTTTCTCTTAATCGATTAAATTTTCCTTAAAATTTTTTAACGATCTTCCAAATTAAAATTCAATGGAAATCCATTTTCACTGAAAAGCAGTTATCTCGCGAACTGAATATAGAAATGATTTCTCCGTGATTTCAATTTTATTTCTCAACAGTTGGGAAGCTGACCTAGGGGTCACCAAAATATATAAAGCTCTGATGACGTCACACATTTTTGAATTTTAGCCTCTTATGGAAATGTACACTTGGAAAAAAGAATGGCTGTTTTATTCTGTATACTTTCAATGACGTACAAGAAAACTATGAAACTTACCAGATTAACTTCGGAAGTTATCATTTCATCAATTTCAGGCGAAATTGTCGGCTAGAAGGCGCAAGAATCGCCGAGACATTTAAGGTCAGGCTTTAGTGACGGTTGGCGAACGGTCACAAATTTGTCCCGAAATCATCCCGAAGCTGCCCAACAATTACTAAATGTTCAAATTTGATCACGAAATAAACTTCCCCGCATAGTTTCGTCGATAAATTATTCCAATTTTCCTGTAGACGGTAATCCCGCTTTGTTTATGACACGAATCTCTTTGCAGTACACATGTTACTACTTCAGACATCTTGAAACGCAGTGCATGATGGTACCTAGAATATTGCAGCACTGCAATACAAGATCCAACACAATGCATGCTTCGGGCGTGCACATACGTAAGTGATGCGAAAGTATGTACAATAATGATTAGATGAGAAAAAAGATCACAGTTCTGTATAACATTTTTAGTGAAGATTAAAGAATACTAAAAAATGTACCACTATATTTTGGAAATATTACTTGTTCTCTTTCTTTCAAATGATATTTCAACATATTCTCACCTTAAAGACGGAAAATTTGCAGTTGTAAACTTCTCAAGTGAGCTCTCGCTCCTTCGGTTTTCTCGGAAAGCTTAATGCGAAAATTCTAGCCAAAGTTCTCCCCCTGACAACCGCTATCTCCTAAAACGAGTTTCTTATTTAACTTTCTATTTTTCTTCAATTGCCAAAAATACTCAATAATGTGAGACGTTGAATAAGATTTATTGACATTTTTAACGGGTGAACGTTTTCGCTCTGCGTAGGCTAGCTCAAGTACGGTCTCCCAGAATGCATTTCTCCGCGAGTGCTGAGCAGTGATGTAACAAGTCACGACTCGAGTCACTTCCTCTCAAAATGATAGTGACTCGATACAATTCAGGAGTCATTTCGCCATTGAATTAGTACAGTGACTCGAGTCACGGATTCGACTCGAATCATTTAAAAGTTTGAAAACTGGCAGACTGGTGACTCGAGTCACTAATCTAGTGACTCGATTACAACACTTGTGCTGAGGATGTAAAGATGGGGCAATTACGGTCACAAATGTGAGGTCTGCTTCCCAACTGTCAAGTAGTTAGTTATCGGGTGATGAGTGGATATGTAAAGCGCATGTCTACAGTTATGGATTATATGTGGTTGAAGTATATACGCTTGTCTTGATTACCACCAATTGATTCACTAATTGAATGACCAGAGGTTGAGGTATTGATATTTAGGTTCGTTTTTACCAAATGTGTTGTTAGAAAACGACGTTTGGTATATTTTGTAAACACAGCTGCTTATTTTACACTGAAAGTTCTTATGTCAAACTAGCCTGCGTAGCGCATCTGTGGCTGCCGCCTCTTAAGGGTGCTGACCCTCTTGGTTTTTCGTGACGATGAGTTGAACGAAAAGACTTCGTCCGCTCCGTGGGCTAATGTCAAACAGTCTATCTAAAGAGATTCATCAAAATCTGGATTAACAACGCCTTGGAAATTGTGAAAAGCAACATGAAGACACTTTTGTAATTTTATGTCCACGGCCATGAATCTAGGCTACATATATTTTATTTTTAAATAATATATTAGAAGAAAAAGTGGTAGCTCAGGCTTATAATAAAATAAAAATAATCGGAGATATTGTTCTAAAATAACTGTAACTATTCCAAACATGTAAACATTGTTTGTGTTTCCATTAGAAGCTTAAACTACATCAGAGAACTCAAATTTGTTAAAGAGTCACTTAATGTAAAATCCGTAGAGATATTGAGGACAATATCATAGGGACGGGATACATTTCCCGAAATGAGGAGGACATCATATCAAATGCCCTATTTGAAGTATGAAGGAAAATATGTGCATGCCCTCGATTCACATTTTTGATTCCTTGCCGTAGGCAGGCAAAGAATTTATGCGATGGTGATGTCATGTGTTCCTGTGTGCGTGTGTGTGTTGGTGTGTTTGTGTGAGTGTTTGTGACACTTTTGCTTGTAAACACGATATTCAAAGATAGGTGACCGATGATTTTCATTCTTGGTATACAGAATTGCCATGGTAAGAAAAAGAACCCTATCGTTTTAGTGGGAGTCAAAGGTCACTTGAGGTCACAGGAGCTAAATGTGCAAAAACTTCGTAAATGACTTGTAAACACATATCTCAATACAGCAATGGTGGACATTTTTCATATTTGGTATACAGATTTATCATGTTGAGAGGAAGAAGCCTATAGTGCTGGTCGAGGTGAAATGTCATTTGATTTGACAATACGTAAAGTTGTGAAAACCTTACTAAACACAGTGAGAGGAAGAAACTTTGTTTTTGATGGCGATCAGGCTCAACCAGGTCACCAGAGGTCAAATGTCATATGATATCACGAGGGATTGAAATTTTGTTAACGAGATACCTTCAAGTAGGAAAGTTGGAAGAATTTCATATTTGGTATATGGATTCAGTGTGGTTAGAAAAACTCCCGAAAGCAGCGGTAGACTGCTCTCGCAGCGTCCCCCCCCCAAAAAAAAAAAAAAAAATCGGGCAGGAATCTTCGGGTACTGAGCCATTTGAGTTTAACAAAATTGGCATGGTTTCAATAATGCCGAAAACGCGTTAGCCTGTCCGTAATCTTAAAAAATAAACCACAGAAAAATTGAAGAAATACACCATATTTACGAGCGGGAACATTTTCATGAAAAACTAACAGGAGTACAAAAATTCCCTTCACATTGGTGTAGACATCCTTGCTCGACAAAGTGCCCGAAATGGTCGAGTATCTAACTGTTTTGAACATTTGTCCTAGAAATGAAAAGTATCTATTCAGAGTAACATTTTTATGGAAAATTATTACGAAACTTTGTAACTCATTGGGATGGTTTACAGAAAAAAATTCCTCAGCCCAATTTCACAGTTCACACTGTATGAACTTCGCCCGAAATTGTAAAATATTGGACGGGAACAAAGGTTGGAAAAAATTCTGTTTTCTTTTATATTGAATGGAAATTTTTTGCAACCGAAAGCACAAAAAACGACCGCTCCGTTTCTATGTACACGCCTAGGAAATGCCATTTCCATCTATCTGAGGGTTCGCAATTTGTCAAAATTTTATTAACGCTCCGCACCAATCAAATTGGTAACTCTCCGCATAGGTCGAAGGTAATACTAAACAGAATAATCTACATCACATCTATTTGGTTCAAGGTTGTACCTCATTATTAAAGAAAGATGTACTCACTAATTATTATAACTATTATTATCATTAACTACCTTTTATGAGTGGGCCTACGATTGTTACGTATCCTCAATTCCTCATGCATATTCACTTATTCAAGTCATCGGTAATAGTCGTAGTCTCTTTGATATGAGGGATCCACCTTTTGGGAGGTTATATAAATCCTTTTCTGCTGTCGCGATCATTACTCGTCAGACCTTACGACAAATAGCAGGGCCCCATTCAGTACAGAATGTTTTACTCCTAAGTTCAAGTTACTTCGCTCATCAAGTTATCACATAGAAATAATGTGCATCACTATAACACTGTTTTGAAGTATCAGGCATTATTTACTAAACAAAATTATCTTAATGGTTTTGAACTTTTTTGTACGTTTTGTTCAAATTAGGAATTAAATTGACTACAATTGACATACGTGGGATGTCTCATTTTTTGACAATACGAAATTCACAAAAAAAAAATTGCCCCCAAATTGATTTTTAAAAGTGACAAACCTTAACATGTATCTTTTCTACATGTTCGTTAGATCTAACATGGTTAACTGTTTGTTCTAAAAATCCCTTCATTGCCTTAATTAAACCTCTTAGGCGATTGGCTGGTCCTCTGTGTATTTGATGGGATAAACTGAATGGTCTGGGGAGCCACTTGGAGGACCTTTCCAACTGTAAATGTTGTTGTAACTGTATTTTTGTAATGTCCTGTTGCACTACTTTCTCTTAACCAAGTGTGGTCAATTTAAGATATGGGAGGAATTCAACTATCCAGGAGGGGGTAGGGCCCTTTTGATTCAAATGAGTGTTGGGTCTAGACACAAGCTCTTGGGCCAATCTAGCATAGATAGCCTGGGTAAATTGAAGGATTGAAACTTTTATAGGAAATGGGGTGAAATCTCATTCTGTCACAGACATCCAGCTTCAGAAAAGTATGTAGTGAACAGGTGGACTTCAAGTCGCAAGTATCTCAGAGGGACGGATATTATACAGCTTACATAACATTACCTTCAGTCACTGAATGATCTTGACTGGTGAGTTTAATGTTTATATCTTTACCTGTTTTCGTTCCTTCAACTGCAGTGGTTCCCTCAAGTGTAGTCTTCAAGTGTACTCGTTTTGTCAGCCGTAGTCGTATTCATGGCTCCAGTTGTAGGTAAAACAGGAGTCGGATCAACACTTCCATCGTCGTAGCTGCGTTCGTTGAAGTTTCTGCCGCGGACAATGAAATGAATCTTAGCTGTAGAATAAATTCTTCCAAGGCTAGAAATCTGTCTTTTGTAATGTGTGATATATTTTAACGGAATATTTTGTCCATATAAACTGAATGCAATGGATCTTTCTGTCTGTCTGTCCAGAGAGGTGTGATTAGACCTCCCTGGTCTGTCTACATCGAATGTCCGTCCATTGTGTTTAGCTTTGCGTTAGGGGTCCGTTGCGGGAACTAGCGTTGCACAAAGTAAGGAATCTTCGGGCACTGAGCTATTTGAGTTTAACAAAAATTGGCTTGGTTTTAATTACGCCGAAAACGCCTAAGCCTGATGTCCGACTCTTAAAAAAAGAACCATAGAAAAATTGAAAAAATAGATCATATTTACGAGCAGGGGGACGTTTTCATGAAAAATTAACAGGAGTACAAGATTCTCTACACTTTTGGGCGGACAGCCTTTCTCGACAGAGTGCCCCAAATGGTCAAGTATGTAACTATTTTGAACATTTGCCCTATAGAAATAAAAAAGTTTCAAAGTTTTTTAAAGTTTTCTAGAAAAATAAAAATGATTGACACAACTGGGAGGCCTGTGGGTTGAAAGAAACATACCTCATACCTACAGCCTATTTTTAAATCATGTGCAATACCATCCCAGAAAGGATGGGTTATCTGAATTCTATCCAAAATTTGTTCAAACAAAGGCAACAAAAAGTTCAATTCAAAGTAACATTTTAATGGAAAGTAAAAATGATTTTAAATCTTTGTGACTCATTGGGATGGTTTACGGGAAAAATTTCCTCAGTCTAATTTAACAGTTCACACTGTATGAACTTTGCCCGAAATGGTAAAATATTGGACGGGAGCAAAGGTTGGAAAAAAATCTGTTTTCTTTTATGTTGCATGGATTTTTTTTTTTGCAATCGAAAGCTCAAACAACGACCGCTCCGTTTCTATGTACACGCCTAGGAAATGCCATTTCCATCTATCTGAGGGTTTGCAATTTGTCGAAATTTTATTACCGCTCCGCGCCAATCAAAATGGTGCCTCTCCGCATAGGTCGAACGTATAACTTAACAGAACAATTCAGGTTTCCACATTATTTTCGTTTTTGTCAACTTCATGTTTATTGATAGCAGGAAAATATAATGGTAGTGGTATATTTCATCTGGTAATTCTTTGGTCACTTTGCAAAATTCCCTATTTTTGATTATGTATTTTTGATTGGTTTTATTGCAAACGAAAACTCAAAATAGCGACTGTTTAAATTCTACGTAACAGCCATGGAAATGCCATTTCCAGCTATCTGAGGCCAACTGATGGTAGCGCTCCGCTTTGTACTTCGGGTAGGATTACATTTCTCGGGCAAACAATCCCCTGCCCCCTCCCTCAAAACGAAATGCACCTGCACGCCTATATCGTAGTATGATAACACCATTACATCACTAAACAAGCTGGGCATATTTCAATAGTGACAGACTTCAGACGCCGACCTACTCCAGATGAACTTAGCTTACCCTATCTACCCGATATCTCAGAATATAAATGGCGGCTATTTTGAAAATATGGACGCAATTGTTTTCACATGAAAACAACAAGATTTGTTGCAGGGGTCTATAATCCAGTCTAAATTATTACTTTTGTACATCTAACACAACAGTGTACAGAAATGACCCAAGAAAAGGCGAAATGAAGCACAGCGGCGGCCCTTTTAAAATGGTCGCAATTGCTCTCACTGGAAAATCTGCAAAGCCCTTATGTCTAAATGTCTCCTTTAGGTCATGCTGTCAGTGTTTACCAAATTCCATGCTTTTATCATAAAAGTACTATTCTCCAAAAATAGCGCCCTCATCCACTGTATGCTTCAATTACAAAAGGTTGACTGGCTATTCGATTGCAAAAGTGTTTGAAGAATTTTATTATTTCAAAACGGTGGTTGGTGAGCATTGCAAAAGTGATGACTTCAAACATTACAAAAATGGGTGATTTTATTAAAGATAATTGTTGCCTTATTACAAAAGTGGTTGTTACACACAGAAATAAACCAAGATACGGACAAGCAGCGGCTGTCCATTAAAAATGAACGTCAAGTTTCTCACTGAACTAATCTGCGAAGTCTTCATAACCAAATGTTTCCCTTAGGGCATACTCTGTGTACCAAGTTTCATGCGTGTATCATAAAAAGTAAAATTCTCCGAAAATACTGCCCTCTTACTGTAAGCCATAATTACAAAACTAGTTGACTGGTAGCCTAATTACAGAAATTGTTGAAGAATTTTCCCATTACAAAAGTTGTTAGTGCGCCGCGGCAAAGTAGTGACTTCAAAAATTACAAAAAGGTGAATTTATTACAAAAGTGGTGACATTGATTACAAAAGTGGTCGCAGTTATTACAGAAGTGGTGACCTATTACAAAAGCAGTTGTTACAATTTACCTTGTTCTGTGTAATTGTTGGTAGTAACTTTGTAGGGTACACTTGATGCTGTGGTAGAGACGTTGACAACCGGCATTTTGGTACATCCTAAAACATCCAACATGGAACAGTAGGAGTAAATATACTGACGTTCTTGTTGAAATCAAATTAAGTTGTACCTACTTATTGTATTTTACTTTTTCCTCCCTACCCTCTGGCAAAGGACCATTCGGGGATACCAAACCTCTTAAACTGCTTCCCAAAGAAGCTATACGTCCACTGAAGGACAACACTTGACCAACCTCACGGCACTCAGACCATATACGTCATGGCTCCGTGAAGTGTTGTATTTATTATGCCATCCACACATTTGCTTACTTAGATATAACAGTAGGCTGACGGACTAACTGTTGTTTTGACACTTTGACTGCTTTACAGCGAGAAATTCTTTTAAAGTAAATGAAATTTGTCAACCATTCAATATTTTCAAAAAAGTAACGAACAAAAATAATACACAACAAATTATCCACATTGCAAAATATCTTTCCGGAGAATTTTCAAACTGCATCAACAAAACATGGAGGACTTTACGCCTTATGTGTGGAACTCAACGTGACAAATTAATGTCATTACTGTTTAATATTCATTTGCTTATTTCACATGCGCAGAGTCCATTTGTGAAGTTATGTAGAAACATGTTGCGAATGATTCACCAGTTTCAAAATGAATCTAAGCATCTATAAGAAATGAACAAGTTGTATACGGGACTATACCTGTGTATAGAAATAGCTAACCTACCTGTAAAGTTAACAGATAACGGGCACAACTTTTATCATCACAAGGAAATATTCTTGCAAATCTGCCAAAACCTGTTATATTTTGAAAGAGAAGTTCATTCAGTATATCTTGCGTACAAGCAGTAACTAAGTTTGTTATTATCATTACTTAGAAATTTTTTGAAAAATTGTTTACAGACCATAAGACTGGTGCTTGAGAAATGCTAGTCTTCAATCACGTGACTAATTTCAATGTCCAGTAAACTAAGTCGGTGAAAACATACTTCGGTTTAGAGCGTTTATTCGAAGTGATAGAACGACGAAGTATGGAACGTTGCTATATGCATGTGGCTGTAACTTTCAACTTTTTACCAATAGTTAATTTTATTTGGCAGTTATACAGATCAAGTGGAAATGGGATACAATTAATTTTGGAATAAATGAAATTGAATGAGCATTGGTGACTGAACTTGAAAACAGTGCAAAACCATAGACCCTTTCAAACTCAGTAAGTTCACAGCCTTGGCTATTTGTTTTTCGTACTCATAGAGCACAGCCTTTAGACTCCTGTTCTTGCAGAGACATGGGAATCTAGGGTTGGGTCACCTGCATAGCAGACTCTACGGCATATAACTCGTTCAGTCTGATCAGTCATATCCCTAACGCCTGCCAAAAGGAACACCGAAAAAATTCCTTTGGATATTCATAGAAATATGTTGTCTCGAAACTGGTTGGGTGTTAGTGAACAAAAAACAAACTCTGGTCCCATCATGCAGTAGCCCATGCCATCTATAGAGTTGGTATGGCATTGTAGTACTCACGCCCCGGTAGCACCCACTGCACAGGTGATTATGTAACAAAATAATGTTCAGACACCTCAGATTTCAATCTTGATTTCCAGTTTACGACTACAAGAGTACACACACACACACACTCAAAAGCAATAGCATGACTCATGAGAGAATACACGAATAAGTCATAATATGGTAATGAAGCTTGCGCCTAAAATTGGAGGCAGTCCTTTCCGCTTTGGCGGACCCTTGTTTTGGAAGCTCAAGAGCTGAGAAAAGAAGAGTCCACTCAGCTGGATCGGGGTGGAGAATCATTTTGTATGGGATCCTTCAGGGCACCATATACGGGACATTGTATGTTGCTCAATACTTTTGCACCAAAGATTCCTAAAAACACCGTATTAGTCAGTTCTTTTGACCCATCTGGGAACTCCTGGGATTAATGTGGACGGCTGATATCTAGATAAAACATACATTTGCTAACTGTTTTGTGTTTACCATATTATATTCACATCATTCAGCCAGGTAAATGCCCACATGGCAGTGACCTGGGGGTTTCCTATATGTTTACTAGTACAGTAAAGTGTCCACATGCAGTGCCCATGCATGTTTCGCCGTGTGGTAAGGCCAACCACGGTAGGTAGAAGTTTAGCGACACCAAAACACATGTATACTATAGAGTGTCTTTTGACTTCATTAATCTTGAAAAACTTAAAGGATGTTATCTTCGGGAGATATTTTATGTAACGCCACCTTAATCCTAACAACTCACTGGGTTATTAAACACTGGAGAGACTAAATAGCCTAAATTAATAAGGCTAGTAGGTCTTTAACTTCATTCTGAGGCATCAGTTTGAGGCTGGCTTACATGAAGGTAAACACCAAATTTTCATACTTTTGCCCCTTGCAAATCTACAATCTACTAAAAATAGGAAATGTTTGAGCTCGCGGATAGAATTTTCACAAGGAACTAAAACTGTACATACTGAGTATATATTTAATGAGGCTAGAGATGACACATTGTAGGCAGGAGAGTCGACATTTTGGGAAAATGATCTGTTTTGTTGTTGAAATTAACACTTTTTGCTCCATTTGTGAAAAAAATCGTCTAAGAAGATGGGGAGCGAATACAGTAAAGTATTGGAAATACATTTAAGTAGTGAACGAGGCTGTGATATACCGTAACTTCCTGCTACATTTCACCGTGATTAGGGTCGAGCAAATACTATCTTTATTATTTGGTAGAATATGAGTCTTATGTGACCCTTTAAATATCTGGGTCTAAAGGATCTGGGTTAATAGCCTCAGTGTTCATAGGGAAACACATTTTTCACATATATTCTACCCTGAATCACATTTATTTGTAGTGTGATGTAAGACACTGGTGTGTGTCAAATACATGTATAAAAAAAAATAAGCGCTTAAACCGGAATAGGCCACCTTTATCTACCGTTTGCGCCCTCCTGCTGCCGTTAAAGCGCATGTCACACCCTACCACACCATACACAGAGGAATTCGGGAACTTGAGATTTAATCAGTCACTGTTGTGATCTTACTGATATAATAGCTTCAAGCGAATTAAGTTTGTGGTCCCAATGTTCCTTTGCATGATACACGAAACCTACACCAATCAATACGGCTGGAAAAAGGCGAAAACATGAGAGAGATGGAGAGATGTTTGTAAATTTCAAATTGAAAGCCATCATGCGATCGTCATAAGAAAATTCCGGTAGAAGTGTCTGAGTTCTATAGGGTGTTATTGCCATTATTTCACTTTTATTTCAAGAATAGTTACAACTATCTGAGTTGCTAACTTACTAATTCATGTCTTTTTTCTAGGATTGCATTCTCGAAAAGTAGCATTTCAGTACGAAATTGTATACTTACCCATTGCTGTAGTGCTGTGAAAACTTCCCGCTACCAACAGAGCAACTATTACAAAGAGTGACATATTTCTCTCCTTATAAAATAGTTTCCAAAGCAAAACTTCTCCGCGGAAGGGATTTTACCACAAAGTATTGAAAATTATGGATCTTAAGTCTCGGGTTATGTCCAAGTCGTCTTACGATACCTTGCATATGTAAGAGTTTTTAGAATCTAGACGAGCTTGATGTGTAATAATATTTCCAGACAGTTTCAAGAAATGTTTTCCAGAAAATGCAATGATAGTCAGTCCTCAATTTCAACTATCAGTTGAATTTCAGA
This sequence comes from Holothuria scabra, assembly GCA_037179385.1. Classification (NCBI taxonomy): domain Eukaryota; kingdom Metazoa; phylum Echinodermata; class Holothuroidea; order Aspidochirotida; family Holothuriidae; genus Holothuria; species Holothuria scabra. The sequence goes on from CM074187.1 coordinate 52,348,229, forward strand.
TATCATGTAATTTGAATATTCATGTTTTATTAATTACTAAAAGACTATGTACAACTTAAAAACAGGGTTGACCAATGAGCGTGAAGTTTAAAACCGTCTTGATCAATAAGAGTGAATTTTAATATGGAAACAACCTAGACACGTTTATTGTTTTGTCGACGCCAATTTAAAGAAAAAAAAACCTTCTTTGTAGGCGGCCTCCCGGGGTCAAGAGGTCATGGTGACAGTAGGGTCACGTGATAAGGCTGTTCAACGGTTATTCTGTCTACATGTATTTATTGTAGCATTTATCAAAGGTGGAACAAACGCTCTTTATAGTTGGCTCAGATTAAATAATAACAATAATAAATAAATTTATCGAGCGCTAAATCTACAAAGCATTCAATAGCGCTGTACAAAATACAAGCCTAACGAAAAGCCCGTCAACTCGAAATAACGAGTCTTTAAATGCGAACTGAAGTCATATCTAATACACACAAAGTATACAACAGATATATTTTTCTAATTTCTTTATTATAAACCAATTTTGCTTCAAAAAAATTCTGCATGATATTTAATGACGTTACTTCATTTTATATATTCCAGACGATCTCGAAATTAGGATAATTTATTATAAATTAAAAAATTAAATTTTTACCATCTCTTAGAGGACTTTGCATTTTTAAGCAGGCCCACAGCTATATGGGTTTTATTTTGTTTTCGATAGGATGGTTCTGTTATCATGAATTTTACTATATTAAACAAAGGAAGATATTTTTATGTTATCCTACCGAGAAAGTGATTTTTGGGCGTGTTTTATTCGTCATTCACCTTTTCAAAACACTTGTGTAAGACCAAGTGTTTAGTAAGATCCTTGTGGGATATTTTAACACAATATTTGATATGATTGTCCCCTATTAAACTTTTATTAACCATTAACAAGTTTTGGTAATGTCCCGTAGCAACCGTAGTTGAATAAACGAAGATATCAACATTTTTGGAGCAGCCACAGAATGTTACGAATTCTTTTCTCGGAGAATCTTATTGATTTGATAATTGGTTTTTACGTCTTAGGGCGACTGCTTGATTATTGTTGTATAAAAAGTTATACAAAGATATCTTGGTACCAAACGAAACAGGTTGCATCCTGCTTAAAAATGGGACTATTTTGGACGACTTATGGACGACATTTTTTTATCTTCCAGTTTTGTTCTGTTCCTTGTGGACGATATTGTTCGGAAAACCAAGAAAGATTTTCTTTTCTTCCTCACATTGACAAATTTTCCAAAAGCAACAAATTATTCTTCCAAAATCGTCCTAAAGGTAATCGAAGAAACTGAAAGATGAAAAACCGTTGTCCAAAATGGTCGCATATCTTTCACTGGGATCGAAACGTGTTCTTATCATTAAACATTATCGTATGCTACATTGTCTAGGCTCCCACCAGATCTGCGAACATTGATTTTTAATTTTCTTTTTCAATGCCAATGTTTAACCAGTCTAAAAGCGAGTATAACTGTTAAAGCATTAATAACTCTGACTTAAAAGCGATTGTGATAAACCAAATATTTAATCAAGCGGGTATTTCAATTAATTTATTTCTAGCCTTTCAACATTTTTGTTAATCCCGTAGAGTGTGATTTTTTAAGCTACTTTGTGTACTGAGAATCCGTACAATAGATTTGTATCAAATAAACATTACAATGAGCATCAAAGATGAAACTAAGAACAGGATAAAAATAAAACCAGTCCCCTCAGACATATATTTTTTTATCGATTTTTGTCTCCTTAAAATTTAGTGAGCATTATTGAGATAAGAAATGATTTACAAACTTTTAAACGTTGATTCTTCTACTCAGACAAAAGACACTGCGGTTAATATAACAAATCAGAAAAAGCTTAAATCGGGACTATGCTCAGATCCAAACTCCAAACAGTTTTTCCTAAGGTAAGACGAGTATAAGTCATGTTTTATTTTTCATCACAAACGTTTCATCATGATCCATGGCCAAAGGACCACTTGTCCGATTGGCCGCTGCAATTGAAAATAGTTAATGATATTGGAACTAATTTATGAAGTTTACCAAGGTGGCTGCTCGGATATGCTATCAGTCGTTTGGGTTACCGGTATTTCATCATGAATATTGCTAAACTTTAACTAATACAAAAATGAATAGGAGATAAAGTTCACTATGTTTGTTGAACAACTTTGGTCACCTTTAAAGAGAAAAATATTGAATGTTAAACTTCTCTGCTATTTCCGTTTTTCACTCCGAGTTCACCGTCTTGGAGCTAAGTTTGCTCCATTTGGGGCGTTCCACTTACCATAATCTTTAACATGAAATCATAAAGATTTAACTTGTAATTGTACATAAAAGTACAGGATATGAGATTTTCAGAACTATAAGTCTTGGAAACAGGGGATCACTTTTGACCTCATTTTTTATCTTCAAAAAATCCGAAGTTTCCTACGAGACTTCAAGTGAATATCCAAGTTTCGCCAGCCTCAAAATCCTGTTTCGTAAACTTTGAATGACGTCATTGATTCACTTCGAACTGAAAATGGAAGAGGATAAAATCCTAAATATACAATTTCCGTTTTTCACTCCGAGTCGGCCGTCTTGGAGCTAAATTTGCTCCATTTGGGGGGGGGGGGGGGGGCGGCGTTCCACTTGCCTTAACCTTTAACAAAAAAATTTTTGAGATTTAACTTCTTACGTTATACATAAGAAAAGGATATGAGATTTTCAGAACTATAAGTCTTGGAAACAAGGAATCAACTTTTGTCATCATTTTTATCAAAAAAAAAAAAAAAAATCCAGTTTCCTACGAGACTGCAAGTAAATATCCTGTTTCGTTCTCTATATGGTGTAATTTATTTACTTAGAACTGAAAATGAAAGGGTATGAAATTCTCGTTATACTGATGTAATAAGCAATATGATTGATAAACATTAGCACCGCCATTTTTACAATCCAAGTTCGTTTCCTAAACTTGAAGGGGGCTCCAAAGACTCCACACGTACTTCGCCTATATTGACTGTGTAAACTGGAGCATCAGCACACAGAAAACTAGGACAGGAAAATCCCGCAAAGTTTCCTTTGTGTCAGGCTGCTAAGGCAAGATTTATTTCTCCAGCTGGACGGCTGATTTTTTTTAAATGTCCATACGGACAGCCTTTTTTAATTCATACGTGTGAGTGTGAAAATATGACGGTTGCGACAATGTACGCATGCTCTACCCATGAGTGTTAGAAGCACGCGGTCTTATCAATAGAGCCAATTTTGACTTACCGTTATGGGTTTTATCACCATTAGCTCTGAGAGGGTGTTCCCTTGGAGACTTTCTATGAACGGATATGGAAATTAACACTTGCCAAGTTCAGAACCAACAAAACACCTTTCTTTCAACTTTTAGTAGTCATAACAATCTTGTGAACATTATCAAAACTCTTCTTGGATATAACTTAATGGCAGTCATCCGTCACCCCAAACTACAATTTTAGTCTGTGGAAGTAGTCTTCAAAATTTCTCAGTTGGCACAGCTCTTGATTGACACCAAATTAAAAAAATGCTGAGCATCTCATATTCATATTATGTATCATGTCCTAAGAGTGTTTTGATTACGCAGTAGGGTCTTGTATGCTCACCACACCACGGTATGCCATGAAGCAAAAAACTGGGTGTGTGCCTGGATGAGGATGAGTTCAAGACGGTTGTGGAAGGGGCTTGAAGAAAGTAGGTTGGGAGAATTGGAGGCTGGGTGATAAATAACTACTGTCTTTAATTCCGTGCACATTTCATTTGCAAATTTGTATATAGATTTGTTTTAGGATGAAACTTCCTGTTGCGTTAAAGGATTACTGAGCACTAGATCACAGCAAAACCTTTCTTGCTACTCTTTACTGGCTTATCATTTGCTTGCATTATACAAGAATCTACAACATCTATTTGGTCTGAACAGCCCACTATTTATCTTCAAGTCCCGAATCTTACCGTTCAGTTGAGGAAAACTACTTCAAATTCTAGCTGAAAGCGTTGTACCAAATGAAATGGTTAAACTTGACGCCGCCTTTGAGCCTAAATTTGATTCCATGTACTTTTAGGGGTGTCTGTTCTGGATGCTTCAATTGGGTTCCAGTGTTGACGAAGTGATGATCCCTACCTCATGGATTGTGTATAGGCTAACAAGATGCGATATAAATGTTGCAAGAAATTTGGCTTTGTAATTGCCTGAATTTCCGTGGGTTAGTAAGTTAGATGGAGTTCAAAGCCCACTTTCCAACCAATTGGTTCAAGTCTAGTGGCGAAGCTGCATATGGTCGCCCCCTCCCCCTGACGTACTAAAATCGTCTGTCGGCGCCCTTTTCAGGTTTTTTACATACTTTACTCTTGCACCATTATTGGCAAAAGACATAATTTAATAGCGTTGTTTTTAGACCCAGATAACAAAATGCTCAAACAGCCACCAGTAACTGTACTATCTGAACTTTATTCTGATGAAAAGGGTAATCTTCTGTAATATAGGGATAGGCTTTGCCGAAACGTATCTTCATGCTATATACGCACTAATGAATGTTGTTGCTGTGGTAAGTTAAATGCTTCCACACCAAGCGTGATAATAAGATTACAAAAATACACAGACTTACATTAAATTCACCCTCCCGGCCAATAAAAGATAATGCAAAGGGCGCAAAAATAATGTTGTCGGGGATAATTGTCAACATAAACAATAAAAAGAGTTTATAAAGATACCAAAATAGTTTCCACAACATTTTTCAAAATCACTTGAAGAGATCATTCAGGTTAAAATAAAATGAAACTGTTATCATACTGGCAATGGTTTAAGAGTTTTAATGAGCAGTTTTCATTTTGCTTTTCGTCAAGTGACCATTCTCATGATAAATGACTATTTCTGATATGCACGATAATCCCATGAAAATATTTATTTCTGTACTTTCGTTGTCTCAAAAGCCAGAAAATTGCACCTAATAAGCCTAGGTTTAGGCTGCTTTTATTTATTATGAACTCGGTATCTAGAGAGCCAAGCAGACCTTTTACCTTGGCTATACCTTGCAATGTACTTAATAAATGGCTATTTCAGAGTGGTCACATGATATAAATTACGTCAATTAATGTTTCTTCTCGTACTTATCTTGATTTCCAGATGCCAAAAAATGTACACCTAACGGTGATTAATTTCCAGAACTTTTTCTCCTGTAAGATTGCTTGCTATTGGCTCTAGCAGGTTCAATCTTTATCTTCACAAAGTAGCCCATTATTAGTACATTAAAATCTTAAATCGAGACCTGACAATAACACAAAATATAATGACGGCCTTCATTCTAGAAAAAGAGGGATAGAAACATGTGCGTCCGCAGGTGTGGGCAAGGGAGGGGGGAACTTGCCCTCCCCTGGAAAATAAAAAACCTGAAAAAACGAAGAAAAGATAAAGAAAAAGACGAAGAAAAATTAACATCAACATTTCTTAACAGTTCACTCAGCGTTTTCCCTATTTATATGCGGCAAATAGGCTTTAGAAATGCCATTTCCAGCGATCTGATAGGCATTTGGGACCAAAATTGTCTTGCGCTCCGCGCCAACCCATGGTGGCGCGGAGCTTTTACCCCTAAAAGAATTCTGTCCCAACCCCCTAATTTTCTTGTGCGGAGACCCATGGAAAGAAAATTCAAACATGTTTTAATAGAAAAACTTGCTGAGGAGAAATGGCAAAGTATTCAGTCTTCTACCAGGTGCGGAAAATCAAATGGAAAGTCTGAAAAGCCGCGGCTTCGATCGTGCTGAGGCTCAGGGTATTTAATACTTCGAATCGCCCCTGCAGACCATTTTCGCCCCCTCTGACCGAAATCCCTAGCTCCGCCACTGTGAATCAAGTCACGCCCTTTTCTCCAATTGTGGCGCACAGGATTGTTTTCCCCCAGGCTACCCCACTGTTTATGCTGAGTATCAAGCAAAACGACAGTACATTCCCTTTTTAAAGTCTTCGGTGTGACCCGACCAGGGCTCTAACTCCCGACCTCCCGACTGCCGGTCGGATGCTCTAACCACTTGACCATGCAGTTTGCTTGGGAGTGTGTGTTTGTCGGGGGTGGGGACTGGTGATTGTGTGAGTGAGTGTAAATGTGTTAGACGCTCAGCTCTTAGCCTACATACGACGCCTCACAAATGGAACTTCGACAATTCTCATATAGATGCCTTGAAGTTGGAAAAGATTTTTATGGTATTTGGTGGAGGGTAATGCCATTGGTCTCCTATACCACTGAGTTCAAGTCGGACTCGGTAGTTAAAAGTCCATAACAAAAAAGTTGACCATTCGCCTTATCTTAATATAAAACACTTGATATTAGGTGACTTTTCCGAAGAATGTATTTGTTGAGGATAGTCTACGAGGGTTCGGCCCTTTACCACAACATGACTTTTTATAAGACCCGTGGGCAGTAAGTTCTGTAATGATTACTTATCCAATTTAACTAAAAAATCGCGCTCTTTGTGTGTTTTCGTTTGTCAGTTCTGCCTAGCTGTTTTGCTCGTTGTTTCGAGCATATTGAATGCATTTAACGCTTCCATTAAGTTCTTCTTTAAAGGAAACATTAAAATATATCGTTGCCAAGTTTTATCCTTATTTTCCTGTCTTTTGGAAGCTTTTTCTTGCCCTCTTGCCCGTTCAGTATCGTCGGGGAGCAATAAAAAGTAAGATGAAGAATGTAGTCCCTGAAGATGACCATAGTAGCCAAGGAAACTTTGTCAGTTTACTGTTAGGTAGGATATATTCTTCGATAAAACCAAACATATTCAAATTTTCTTAGTTAGTTAAACGGCAAATGCAGTCACTCCAATTTGAACAAGGATAGTAGTCTATACTAGTTTGTGAATGGCTCTTAACAATCAAGTGACATGTGTGGTTTTTTACTGAGTTGTGAAATGTACAAGTATTAATATCTTGTTTAACCTTGAATGTTGAATGTTTTAGCCTTAAAATATCCCAACAGGTTCTTGGAAGAAAAATGACAGAAAAATAGCAAAATTTAGTAGTTGTTTCAAAATAATTTTGGGGCGACTGCTCTAGACCTTTAATGACGATAAAATACAACCCTTTTATTTAGCGCGCTTCTCACATTATATTTCGAGTTTTGGGACTGATTGCATCTGTCAGGTTTAGAGTAGCTGGTCTCAGGGAATGGTAAGGGATGGAGAGACAGCACTTTGAGACTTGGTGTTCTGCGGCCGCTCCGCGATGTCTTTTCAGTGAAATCCCCCTTACACAAAGCCGATTAGTTGAATGGAACCTCCCAAATTTATAGCCCTGTCGTCTGCTTTAACTGAGAGAAATCGTAGGATAATTTCACCCATTGGATGTCACATTGTCAATTGTCAAGAAAAACAAAATTGTTTGACTGTGTGTGGTCATTTGCCCCAATTTAAGAAATTACAGAGTATCCGTTTGTCACCTTTTGATCTTAATTACAATCTCCATTTTTGCATGAACAATCCGGAATGGTTTGAAATATCAACATTAACATTTAGACTCCCTTTGGATTTCAAACAGGTTTATTTCTTTCTCAATGAGAATATTAGAATAAGGCTGATATTGCGGCAATTTAGGAGTGCACTTTACAATGGTGTTTGTTACTGGATTACTCTTTAAAAAGGGGAGATCGTATAAAGAAGAAAGGTCAACAGAACCTTAACAATGAGAACAAAGGGACCTGTCGTTCACATTCTGATAGCTGAAGAGGATTTACTCATTCTCAGGGACATATTGTCTGTCAGAATTTGGTTGATGTTTCTCCATCCCCCACAACTCCCTGCTGGTCTTTATTCTTTAAAAAGCAAAAATCCTACTAGGGCGTCGTGCGAAAATAAAATTTGGGGGTCGTGGGAAGTGGTGGTTGCCCAGAAGACTATCTAAGAGGAGCGCCACCTTTGGTTGTGGCGGAGTGTACAAAAGCTTTTCAAAAATCATGACCCCAAGACAGCAGGAAATGGCATTTCCAGGTTTGAAAGTAGAACTGAAGGGTTCGTTGTTTTGATCTTTCGTATACAATAAAATTTTCAGTGCCATACAAATGGGGAAATTGCAAAATGATAAGAAAATTAGGTTTACCCCCATGAACTGCACCGCTACCATTTGATCAAATGGTACTAGTAAAGTAAGCTAATAGTTGGGAAATAAACTTGTATGTGCGGTCTTGTCATAAATTGACACCAACAACGGGCCTTCCTTTCAAGAGTGCCGAGATTTGATGGGAGACGACTCACGCAGACTGTACCATTGGTACGCGTGGAGCGTCCCGTCAGGGGATTTTTACTTGTTACATTGCTGGAAATGGCACTTCCAAAGTCTTATTACTGCATGCACAGAATTGTCATTTTCAGATTTCAATGCTCCTGGAACTTTCAAGGAAATATTCCGAGTCCTACCGCCCTGCATGTCTTGCTGACAGGCTAAAATTGAATCTAAATGTATCCTGTGATAATGGCAGAATGGAGGTGGAATAAAACCCTATAGAAATGTAAATGAGAGAATAATTCGTTCCCGGGACTATGGTTATATTAGCAAGTCACCATCCAATAGAGCGTCGATGAACATGACGTGTTCAAAAGGGGTATTCTGCAACAGACCATGACGCACCATATAAAAGCTTTGGCAGCACTGGCAGATTGTATTGCGTGAATTATTAAATGCATTGTCAATTATTAAATGTATTGTCAATTATTAAACGCATTGTCAATTATAAAATGCATTGGTACTTGCTCATCAGCAAGACATCTACATCTGAATGACAAATCGTTTTCTTTTATAAGTGGAAATGTTCACTAGGTGGAGAAATTCATCGTAGGAGCTTCAGATTACGCCAAAATGCGTGACTCTAGCTGAATGAGTGAGAATTGACAGTCCTGAGAACAGCTTTTTCCCTGACAACAAATCGAACTAATTAACTATGCATAGTAGGGGTATATACTTACTTTACTTACTTTCCAAAAACATTTTACTTCGCATAGTGCCTCCATGTCTTACACCCTTGAAAAAATTTTCGGAGCTCGAGCAATAACACTAGAGAGCAATAACACTAAGCCTCTGCTCCAAATTCCCAAGATCATTATGTGGGATAATCAGCGGTCAAATAGCAAAAGCTTGCAAATTTTCCTTTCAGGCCTTGGGCTTCTTTGTTTGTGAAAAATAACATACGAAGACATAGTTGCTTTCTGAGTGAAAGGTCGTGTGACATGAAATTTAAAATGACGAAGTTCGGTATTAAAAACCCAGAAAATTGCTGCAATGTCCATCAGAATCCGTCAAAATTTGACCATTTTACAAGGTAGTATCTGATTTGCATTATAATCATGAACAAGCATGAGACCGATATGCAAATTTTTTATGTCTAGGGAGGGATTTACCTGATATTGCAAATGTGATCCTTTGTTTTTTTCATATTCATTTTAAGGACAATAGCAGCATTAGCATGTCCTGAGGGGTTATACTTTGAAAGTTTAAATTGTGACCCTGAAAAATCCGAGGTAGTACTTCCATGGTATCAATTACCAACCGTAACCATAATAAGATAAGAGATAATAAAGATAGGGTTAACAAAAGAAATATCAACACTGTGCAACGATCCACACCAATATTTTAGCATACAGCAAAAAGGTGCTTTAGAAACATGATCAAAATTTGACGAGGTGTAGCCCGAGAAAGGTAAAAGATACTGACATAATTCTAGCTGATTTTGCTTGCTTAAGCTATAAGCTTTCTCATTACCTGCCAAGAAAATTCAGGGCTTTTTGCTGACATGTCACGCTACCTAGAGTTTGTCATCTGGGTGACTTATATTAGCAACATATAAGCGCTTTACTTTGGTATAGCTCAAATATTATCTGATAATACTCAAAATTAAATTTAAAAACCTGAGGAGAGATGACAGAGATACGGATTACATTTTGTATCACAGCTGTTTATTGATGAAAGTGATTCTTTTGTCCTTCGCTGAATCGCTGTTTTTATGAATGGCAATTTTTGTCCTCAGAGGTCACACTTTGAAAGTTTTGTACACATTTTATCTGATCAGACAGCTGTCTGACTCCCTGGTCCGAAAAAAGGCAACCAACGTAGGACAACATTCTTTTTCATGACTGCGTCATATATCAAGTCCCTGGCGTATTAGCTTTCTTAACAATAAGCCTACTCACTAGTGTTATCATTAGCTTACTAATATTGTAATTAGCCTACTTAATATTTAAATGTAGTGTACTTGAGGAAAAATGTCCCGCATTTCGTAATTAGCCTGCGATACTTTTCACACAATCTTGCCACATAATCGTCTCTTCTGCTGTACGAATCTTTTCCCCAAAGATCGGTTTGTTTCTTGATGGGAGTCGTACGGCGGAACGAAAGAAATGTGGTCACGTGATCATAAGAAAATGAGACCAACCACAATAAAGCACATGCTGTCATGTCCATTAATAAATCTTGATCCATTGGGAAGCCTATCTTTTTAAAAAAAGCTATCCATTCCTCAGCCTGCTTTTAGATTTTACGAAGCACACAATGCCGAAATGATCGATTGTGTTAATTCTTTCAACACTTTGTAAGAAGAACAAAAACTCTATATTCAAAGTAAAATTTTCATGAAAAAGAAAAATGATAACGAAGATTTGCGACACATTCAGGCACCTTCTGGATATTTTCACTTCAGCCACTCTTCATACTGTAGTCTTGCAAAATTGCAAATTCTTTGCCCGAAATCGTAAACTAGTCTTGCTATGGTCTTAAAACGTGGAAGTTCTACCTCGGAGGTAGTACTTTCATGCTTAAAAGTTCTGGCATGGTTTCAATTACCAAATGAATTACACGGGCAGACTGGAGTATGTTCATTTGCAGTGCCCAATTAGTTTGCCATTTATCCTGCCCATACAGCCGAAATTCGGACAATGGTAATAAATATCGAGTAGGTTAATTTTTCAATTGTAAAATGATACAGTGTGAGTGCCTTCCCATAAGTCTACCTAAAACTTCATTTAAACCCACCTCGTAAAGTGACATATTTTCAAAAGGTGCTAGAAGTAAAATCATTTGTAGTCGGGAGTTCGGGCAATCGCATAGGCAATTTCATCGATTCAGTAGATCTTGAATTAAGCCAAGAGTCGCAATAGAGTAAAAAACATAAGCATGGTTTCAATTCCGTGGTAGAAGCAAGCCTGGGAAATGCCATTTCCGACTGTCTGAGGGGTCAAATTTTCAACATTTTCTGTACACCCGCCCCAACTGGTGGTGGCACTCCGCTTAGATAGTGTTTTGGTCGAACAGATTACTGAACAAAATATATTTCGTGTTTTGTTTTTTGTCAATATTGGATTTTAGTATTCATCAATAGCATAAAAATGAAGGGTTTTTCAGAACATGGATCACTTAGAAAAAAAAAACAATACAAAGGTCTAATATCACTTTACATCTAATCCCTTCGAGAGACAGCTGAGCATTTATAGCCCCTCCCCCTCCCCGGAAGGCGGAGGGTCGTGTTAAGAATGAGGACGAGTAGTATATTTTGCCCCTCAACATACCAAAAAATGGCGACACTTACCCCTGCGTTTTTCTGTTAACTTTCTCAATTACATGAGTGAGAAATGCCATTTCTGATCATCTGAGTTGTCGCGATATTTCAAAATTTCTGTACCCTCCGCGCCAGCCAGTAGTGGCGCTCCGCTTAAATAATCAGTTCAGCAGAATTACATTTCTTCGCACCAACTTATGGTGACGCTCTGCTTAGATAGTCTTTCGGGCAGAATGACATTTTACGTACAAAAAATCTTCTGCCCGCAAACTTCATGTACGCCTATATGAATATATATGCCTCACTTTGTTTAGGCTAGCTGCGTGCAACATGTTTGAAGGACAATGGGACGTCATTTTGCCCACAACCAAGGGAAAGCGAGCACTAGGGACGTGGTTCTGAAATTTTTTTAAAGAGTCGAGGCTTATAATGAATGAAAAACAACATAACATTCTCAACTGACAAATAGGGAAAATATTGTACAGCCTGACATTAGAAAAGCTTTCTCAAAATGGAATGGAATGGAATGCCCTTCCCTCTCCTAGAAACTGATCTTTTAGAAGTAATTTATCAACTCAGTGGTGGCTAACCTGCCACTGGTAAGTGCTACTCGCGTTTTGTGCTCATCAAAGAAATACTTTTTTAAAGAATCGAATGGATAGAGCTGTTTCCGGTGAAGAAAGGCACCTCTCGAATGATCATTTCATCGAAATAAAAACACAATATATTTTTACTTTGTGGTTATTTGTTCTATGTTGCTTATAAATTGGTCACTTGTAGAACCACTTTACATTAAATACTTCGACTAGGTATATTCACATTCTGTTGCAGGTGATTTCACAAATTCAATCTCATTTTGCATCATTACGTTTCTTATTACATTTTCCAAAATTTTAAGACCACAAGCAAAGGCCTACAGGAAGCTATTTTCGATTAGGGTGGGTAAACGTTGTTTCAGATGACCTTTCTGGGGATCTGGTTAAGAAGAGGGCAAAGTTTGAACCAATTTGGAGTTTACTTGGGCAAACATTTAAAATACATACTTGAAATATTTGACATAATTTACAGACCGGGGAACAAATAATAACCCTTTTTTTCTTAGGAAAAAACTGGAAAACTTGCTGGTCCTTAAACGCAATCTTCTCAATGTTTGACAAAGAAAAAAATTAGGGGTAACTTTGTCCTTAAGTTAAAAGGGAGAATGCATTTTTTCGTCCACCGTATTTTCAAGTTGACGGGGATGGGGGAGGGGGGGGGGGCAAGTCACACGGTCTCTCTCTTCCTAGTATATGTGTTTGTCAACTTCCAGTTGTGTTGTACCAACGAAATGAAATGTTTTAGATAGGTCTTATTTTCATCTCTGCGTATCGAAGATCCCTGTACTGATGATTATGATGACAGTAATAATAATAATAACAACAATAATAATAGTACCGGTATAGTTCTAAACCGTGTTCGGCACTGTACACACCGTTGAGGTTTGCATTGTAACACCTGCCGAACCACCAGCCGGCTTCATAGTCACCGGCGCAGTTTTTAGACGAATGGGCATCATTGTCTCGGCCAGGAGTCGAAAATTCTCGGCCCCTGTGACTAGACATGTAGTCGAATCCTGTGAAAAAATAGAATCGATATTGATGTACCTATGCAGTGACCATCTTTAGGAAGTGAAAGTGAAGCCCTATTGAAAAATTATTTTCATTGTAAGAATTGAGAAATGTGAAAGTTATTTAATTCAATTCTTCAATTCTGTTTTTCTAATTTCTTTCTTTCAGCATCAAATGTGGTTTATGGGTTCATAGACGATATAAAAAAAATTCAGAATTCTTGTGCTTTGTTTTCTTTGCTTATTAAAATAAACCCAGTTATTATTCCTTCATTATTGCACGTAACTTCTCTTGAACGGTACAGATGTAGTTTTTTTTTAAATAACCACAGGCCTCTGTTAAAGGGAAAGAACAGTCAGTCCCCCATCTCAATTTTCAGTCATCTGTTAAATCTCCCTTCCGCGTTTGCAGCCCGTAAATAACGAAATAATCATTTCCTACAACAAATTTGCAAAAACAGCCCAGGGTCAGTGGGGGCAGTCCCAAACCGCTCACACTACTAGGCCATTAAAACAAACAACTGCGTCTCTCGTAGCCCCCGGAGCGGACGAAGTCTGTTCGTTCAGCTAATCGCTACGAAAAACCAAGCCCAAGGGGCTGCAGCCATAGAGGCGCTACGCAGGCTAGGTCTCTCGTTGCAAGAGGAAGGTGTTGGCCTTGTTGGGTTACATTAACAGAGCGGTGCTATTTTTGTGAAAAGTTTGAGGCATTTCAGTTAGGCAAGTCGTATACTAGCTAGAATACTGACCGGGGAGAGGGAAACTGGTACATAAATGAAGTGGTCGCAACAACTCATTTTTATCAATACATCTAACCTTCGTTCATGAATTGGGGGTATGAATTTTTGGGGCCATCATTTCCCCGTTAGATACATCCCTGCAGTTATAACGGTAATCACTGCCCATTCTTTAGATAGTAGACAAAGGACTGCAGGACAAGTTAATGGGGAGGCATTTTAAGTGTTTCAATGTTTTGATATAGCAAAGTCCAATAAACTGTAATATAAAAATCACAGCACGATGATGTAACTCTTTTAAAGTGTAAAGCAGGGCAGAGTCACACTACACCAATATCGCGGCCCTCTGATTACCATCCGAATTTTGTGAGTTTAAGGTAAAATCTCCTTTATCTCTCGTTAGCAGGGACCCAAAATATACGAACTTGTGGAAATATATGAATTGTATCAGAGGACTGCGAAAATAAATTAAAACTAATAACATTGGCCAAGGCATACTGAATGTTATTCGATTAGACTCTCGCTACACAAATGAAGCTTCTATGCATATGTAATGAGAACAAACAAGCAAAGTATGATAGCTGCCCAGATCGCTAGCGCGCTAGCTTAATGTAAGGTCCGTGAACCAGGGCCCATAGCCAAGCGTGGTGAAATGGGTGAAGAAATCCCCGAAAAAATCACAACCCTAGTTTGAAGTTGACATTCACTTATATAAATTCAAATACACATTTGGACCTCCGGAAAAAAAAAATCCGCCCCCTTCAGAACCGACCCCATTATTAAGTGGTTAGAGCATCACACTTGCAGTCGGAGGCCGGGATTTCGAGTATTGGCCGGGTCATACCGACTGGGAGATTTTAAAAACGGAACCTACTGCCATTGTGCTTGGCGCTCAGCACAAGCAATGGAGTAGGGAAAAAAGGCCAGTGAGCCACAACTGGGAAAAGGCCGCGTGGCCGGCTCGACTTGAATCTATTGATTGGAAACTAGGCCGTAAAACTCCATCTAACCTAACCTAACCCAACCTTCAGAACCTTGTCTTGGTACGTACCTGCAGTAAAAGTTCGTGAGTTAAAAGGCTCCAACTTAACATTCCCGGCGATCCTCCCGTTTGGGAGAAAACCAAAGTTCTCCATGATTAGGGGAAGTTTATGAAGCTTAGTGTAAAAGCTCTGTAGGCTATAATCATGTCGACAAGAACGAAGATCACTCACAAACTTGTTTTCATCCAAAACGGTGAACTAGACCTATGAAGTCACTTGTCTGTAATTGTGATAATACGGTCCAAAATACATTCTATACAATTAAATTAGAGAGGGTTTAAAAGGAATCTCTAAAAACAATTCGGCATTGAAAATGAACAAAACGAAAAAAACAAGAAATTTTCCGAACTGTACGAGAAGACGAAGTTTTACAAACCTGCATTCCCCGTGTAAGTACCCAGTTCGAGTCTATAATTGTTGTCCTCGTTGCTGACTCGGAAAAGGTCATAGTTCATGTTCCAATGGTCACCATTTGGTCTAGTCATGTCGATACGCAACCGGTAATTTTTCTGATTCGTCAAGTAGTAAAGTATCTCATTACCAAGCCAAACATTTTCATTTTGTCCAGCTAAACCAAATCCTGTTTTATATTCAGCCCAGTTTCGGTTAAAGTTTACCGACCCATCCACTCGACGCTGAAGAACCTATGAAGTAAATTTGTAATGAGTGGGAAAATGAGGCAAATGGTGCCAAGGAAAGTCTTTCTCATCACGCAAATTACATAATGGTTATTAGATAGGGTAATTAAATTCGATAGACAAGATAATTTTGAGACAAAATAACAAGTTCAGTTGAGCAAAATATTGATTTATTAAACTAAGATTAAAAGTAGTAATCATTAATTATATACCGGGCGAAAATCATCAAAGGGACACAGCCATCTGACCCCTTTACCAGTTTGATGTGCGACGGGTCCATGACAACTATATATTTGCACCAGGCTCAGATGACCCGAAAGGAGTCAGTTTAGCCAAAATTGAGTGACGGGCAGGACGATTAATTTTCCCCACTACGAATATGGGTAAATCCTTTCAACGGAATGACTGACGAATCAATTTCTTTAAAAAAGGTTACGTCCCTAATTCCATAATGACAGCTTTTGATCCCCTTTTTGAAATTGAAAGATCAGACCAAATATCATATCACGTAACCATAACTTGATCTAAACCTAACCTTCATCTGAACAAAAATGTTCAAAATTTGCTGAACCTGTTGAAAAACGTTTTTACCGAAATTCGTCCCTCTGGAATTAAAAACCGAGCAAAAAGGACAATTAAACAGACTGAGAATTCAACGGCGTGAACTTTCACTTCTCAGTTGTTAAATATTTGATTTCGTGTAAAATTTAGGGATTAAACAGAAAAATTCTCAAAATTGAAATATAGTAGAACGTCACATTGACATTTTGATTTGCCAAGAAGAAGGTTAGAAAAACTTCAATCGTCCACCAATAAGGAGATGAGTGGGGGCGATATGCAAAAACAACTTTTACCGCACTCACCATCCAACCACCTCCATTTCACATGTTACAATAAACTTCAATAGGTGAACCAGTCCAATTTGTTGGCACTATTTTGTAGACTCCGTCAGATGAATCAGAAATGAAGACTTCGTAGCAGTCTATATACTTCCTTGTACAGTTCAGAACATAACTTTTCAAACACTCACCGTCCAACCACCGCCATGTGACATGTTACAGTAGACTTGAAATGGTGACGCCCAGCCCGTTGGTTGTATGGTGTAGACTCCGCTAGGAGAGCCAGACGTGTGGACATCGTAACAGTCTGTAGGATGGGAGGGTGAACCAGTGGTCGTCACGCTGTTACAAATCAGTCCGTCTCCAGTAAAGCCGTCATTGCAGTAACAGTTCCGTACATTGTTCCTTTCTTCACACATTGCATTAGTGTCACACTGTAGGTTCCTATCACAAGTGAGACTTCCATTGATACAGGCACAATGTTCAGAGCAGTCTGAACTGAAGAGAGCCTCATTATTCTATAAAAGATTTAAAGTACGGTTAACAGTTTAGGCTTATTTTCTAGAGCAAAAATTCACGGAAAAATACGGAACATCTATGGACTACTTAAAAGTCCCAGATTTAGGAAATGAATGAATTATTTTGAGTCTTTTGTAACACAAGAGCGAGCTAATAAAAGGTTTTATCTTACTTCCTTTCAGAAAGAGTATCCCATTTTTCATGTGTTCGAAAACATGATCACTGTCTTACTTCGGATTTATCTTGCATCAGTTTACAAGAAGCCAGTGACAAAATATTGTAACATGATTAATTAATAGGAGCCATATACCCAAACCACTATACTAAAATACTATATTTAGATTGAGGTAACTAAATATTTGCCCTAAGTTACGATACGTCTTGCAAATTAAAGAACGAAAATTTAACTTTGGGAGAAATAGATTTCCCATATTTGCAAAACCAGTCACTTTCAATCCCTCGCAAAACATGACATGCCTTTTTGTGACTGTAGCTGATTGCATACCCCTCAGAATACACGCCTCTGTGGATAAACATGGTTTCAATTCCAAGCTTCAGCCATGGTTAATGTCCGATAGCGATCAAGCTTCCTGTCCAACCCAATATTAAATAGCCTTATTGCAATTTCAACTAACTCTTCATAAAACACAAACTCTTGGCAGGACTAATTTCAATTTGTTTTACTACGCCTCTGGAAAAGTGGTAAAATATTTGTTACCAACACCAATCTGTGAAATGTTGAAATGTTGTAATTTGCCAAGCAATTTGCAATTATGCATTATCACTAAAAGCCCTCTATAAACCCGTCAATAACTGTTTTACAAGGCGGACGTAGCATACATATTTCCTAGCCCGGTCAAAATTAATTAGGCAAAATTTAGTAGGTTAGTAGAATATAGGTTACATATACCCAGACTCTGTTTACTATTTCAGAACCACCTCAACCCTTAGTAATGTATTTAAAACAGTTCCTGCGACTGTTATTGTGGAAACTTCCTAGTCTGGTATAGTATTTAAATCAACAAAATTTACTAGAGTTCCAAAAGTAATTAACAAAACCAAATCACTTAGTACGAGATGACTTACCGCAATGACTCCGAATGTTGGATCATAACAGCTGCATTGTTCTTGAGGTACACAATCGCTACCTGACAGCAGAAAGCCTGCGGGGCAGGTACAAGTTTCCTCTGTAGTGCAGCTTTTATGACAACCGTCCGGATCTGCACATGTTCCTTGACAAGCACAGGGGCCGAAAATGGTATTTGTTGGACATTGGCTTATGAAGGAATCTATCAAAAGAATACATGACTGTGGTTAGATGCCGTATGCTGTCTATTTCATTCAAAATACAACTTTAATTTCCCCGGCGATTCTACTCTTAGTAATTTATTAATGGCGTAGAATGTTTGAGTGTATTGCTTTATCTTGACTGTGTTTGAGTCCTCTTTTTGAAAACTTTAACTAAAAGAAATACAAAAGTATTTTTACACCACCCTTTCCCAAAAAGTCCACGTATTGTACGCCACACTAAGTAACAAGCTTCATATTTTAAAATATGATCAGTAGGAAATTTTCACATCTATTGCGTCGACCTAGTAAACCGATTTCTCAGAATAATGAATTTTTAAATTTATTTTTAACATTTCATTATATCAATTTTCGTGATTTCGTGTGAAGCTGATAATGCCAACACAGGTTGTTCGCTTATACAAGTAGCAGACTGTACCTGCATTTCCACCGTACTGTCCCACACTTGCCAGCTTGTAGTCACTCCACTCATCACTAATGCGGAATAAATCGTACGTCACATAGAAAGATGACCCAGCAGAATTCGTCATGTCAATACGTAGTCGATATAGTTGCTGATTTGTCAAAAAGGATAGTTTTCTGTTCCCAAGCCAAAATTCGCTGCTTGGGAATCCAAAGCCTTCTCGATATTCTGAAGAGCTTCTCCTAAACTCAACGGTATTTTCCCCATTTCGTAAGTTTACCCTAACCTTTGCATGAGTCCAGGATACAAGAGTGTAACATTTCGCTGTCATAACTACTGTTACTGTTCTCTGAAACTGCTCGTTTGTCAAGCATATTTTCTTTGTCGAATTTTGATCGACTCTCCAGCAAGATTGGAAAGTAGAAACAATACGTCAATCCTGTTGACGTTTCCTTCCATAGGAGCAAACCTAAACAAAGTCAGCCATATCCAACCTGTTCATCCAGCTAAAAGTACCATACTTTACCATGGTAAAACCTGGTTTACCGGTTTACTATATCATAGCAAGTAATGGTTTACCATGGTACAATTTTGCTTGGCCATACGTATTCCAGTTTTATGGTTAACTTCGAGTGATTAAGAGAGTCAAATCAAGGGTTGTGCAACAGGCTGAACTTGGCCATCTGTATTTCGG